>OX451216.1:80362738-80452401 GCA_949628195.1 Phasia obesa
CAAGGAGAAGGAAATTCTAATGATGGAAACACAGCAAGGAGATTTTTTTCCGATCCAGAAACTGCAGCTTCTATAACTGGAGTAGATTATGATTTAATACGACGATTCCAAATCATATTAGAAGTTATAGCATGTAGCAAAAAGATAGATGCAAAAAAATTTGGTCAGTATGCTAATGAGACAGCAACCCTTTATAACCAAAAATATTCTTGGAGACATATTCCAACCACAGTTTACAAAATTTTGTTCCATGGGGAACAAATAATTCAGCACAATATGCTTCCAACTGGAGATCTCTCAGAAGAAGCGCAAGAAAAAAGGAACAAAGACTACAGATTCTTTCGCAAGCACAATACAAGAAAAATTTCAAGATATTGTACTAATGAAGATCTTATTAATATTTTGTTGTGCACATCAGACCCATATATGTCCAGTATTCGACAAAAATGGAAATCAACCTCATTAGAGAAGAATCTAAACAACTACTGCAAAATGAAAATCAAAGCTATTTGGAAGAAATTTTTACTAATATTGTTTAATTAATACTAGTTTAAAGATTATAATTTGTTTCTAATTTTAGTATAAATTTTTATCAATACATTTAAATAAAATATATGTGCACTTTAAATCAATAGTAAAAGTTTACTTAAAATTTTATCGAAGTTGTGTTCTGTATATAATATATCCAAATGGTACTGATATTGTTGGGAATTTCAGAGTTATTTTTCAGTTTAATCCTCACAAGAATTAGCTTTCTTCCAAAAAAAAACCAACCTTTGGCCCCTGAGAATATTGAGACTAAATAAATGTCCGGGGCCAAATGTTGGGATTTTCTGACCAAAATTAAGTTCAGGAATAATAAATAAGTATTGGTTGTAAAATACGATTGAAAAAAATAAGAAAGTATAAAAAATACCTATTTAAAATATCAAAATATTCAACTTTTACATGGAAACTCAACAAAAAATTAAAATGCATTTTTAACTCCACATTACTTACGTTCCTATCAGTCGATTTTTACGTTTGAAAACGCAAATTGAAGCTTAAAGTCCCTTCTATTGAACAAAACAAATTGCGTAAAAAAATACCAATCCGGTCAAAAGTTAGAGAGTTTTGACCGCTATCTCGCGAAATTGACCACTGTGCGACGCCTACGTGCTTCCTTTTGTTTGGATTTTAAAATTTATTGCACGATTTTGTTTTTTTATCACTTGATATACTTTTATTTGTGTTTTATTTATCAACTTTAAGTTGTATTTTATTTAATTGCTTATTTATATATAAGCACAACTTTTAATTTTATTTTGTTCTTTGTTTACATTTTTATGTAGTTCAGATAAACTTGCGATAAAAATTAAGACCGGTGCACATACAATCCGTCATATGTTATAGTCTTTTTCAACGCACAAGAAAGTTAAAATATAGGTTTTCTAATAAGTGTTCTCACAATCAGTACGTCTCCGTCAATGCAAAGTACGAAAGTTGAGAGCTATAAATTGGTTTCTCTTTGTTTCTCTCTCACAAATTTAAATTTTTGTGTTGAGTGGCAGCAACAACAAAACAAAATAAATAAAGTAAAATGGTGAAAAAAGTTTTTCAAATGTTTTCTTTTCTGATTTAATATCCGTCAACGAAGTACTCATTGTGTCAACCTTTTCCGTTGTTACTTTGATTTCTGTTTAGTACGTCAAGGTATAACGTGTGATGGATTCTATGTGTAAGAGAAGAGACAAATTATTCATGCTTCGCAAGTAGATTCAAACTGAATCATCTCAAAACGAAGTGCCTCGCTCTCAAAATTTTGTATGGCGAAGCACGCATAGCTGATGATAAATAGCTGAGCTAATTTTGAAAATTTTAGCTCAATTGAAATTACACTTTTTTAACATAAAAACACAAAAAAACTCACAATACGGTAAACTGTCGTTGCATAGTTTCGATAGAGATGATTAAAAAGGAATATGAGTAATATGGCCATTTTTTAACTTTGTATTTAAATGCGAATTTAGTTAATTTACATTTATTTTTAAGTTTATGAGGGTGCTGTAGCTTAAGTGGATAGCACGTTGACTACTAAGCAATGATTACGAGTTCAATACTCAGCCATGGCAACATCAATTTTTCTGATATGTATTAATTTTTCTTTATAATAATGCATATCACAGCATATCTCCTTCGCCGGTATTACCACATAGCACTAAATCGCCGGCGAAGTAAAATAATTATAAATTGGCTATGCTAGCTTCAAACTAATTCTATTGCAGCGCCTCTGGTGTCGCTGCAATACTGTTCTAAAAATAATCATAACGTGCAATTGCAGTGTTGCCAGAATCGAAGCTTTACTATCACACTAACCATCTGTCTTATCTACTACTATCCCTTTCCAAAAGGAAGTACCACAGTTAATATAGGCATTAACTGCATGAGGGGTACTTCTCTTTAAAAAAAAAGTTGTATTTAAATACAGTTTTAGTTTTTCAGTCTAATTTAAATGTTATTACCTAATTGTGGAATAAATATGGTAGCACCACAAAATATCAAAACAGTTGCAGATATTTTTGCAGAAAACAGCCGTTTAACGGAAAAAGTGCAGACAAAAGATAAAAACAAAATAAAAAATACTTAAAAACAACAAAATTGTTGAAATGCATATAATATTAATATTTTCAAAGAAAGGAATCAATATATTTGAAATCATTTAAATAAAATAATAGGAATACTGTCAATGGCCACACATTTTTTCATTCATCGACAAAATCAATCTGATAAAAACATATATGCCCCTATTGTGGTTGACAACTTTTGAATCAATTTGGTCGTCTTTATAAATTCGCATTGTCATTTTCAACTTAACTCAGGGTTGACTTTTTGGTTGAGTTCACTATTTTTTTGTGGTATTGTCGTTTTCCACTATGCACAAGTTTGGTTGACAAAAACGTTAAATATACACAACTGCTTATTAGTAGTTTGGTTACGGTTTACTTCGACATAAAGTCCAGAAAAATGGAGAGATCGTAAGTAGAAAAATTTATTGTGATTAATTGTAAGTTTCTAAGCATTTGCTCAGTAGAAAATAGCTAATAAATCTGCAAAAAGAAAAATTACTTTGATTGTTAGTTATAGTCTGAATATTTTCACTTTGCAGTTAGTAGTTCAAGAGAGTTAGATCCAACACGAATTTTCCTCCTTGTACGTGGTACATCTATATTAGCATCTTTCTTTACTTATCCAGAAAATAAATCTACAATTTTAAATTATTTTCTTAAATTTTTACATTAATGTGTCGGTTTTTCTGTAAAAGTGGATATTTCAAGTTGGTAACGTTACAACAATTTCAACTAAAAACAGTTGTGTCTCACAATACCACAAAACAGTTTGGTTGTGAGAAAGTTGGGTCGACTCGTAGACAACAAAACTGAGTTGAGTTGAGAACGACAATAGAGGTAATAGTTATGTGTAAAACTTAAATATACTTTAAATACACTTGACTGGTCATTTAAGTGTTTGGTGAAAAACTATTTTCATATTTTAATACAACTTAAAGATAAATACGAAGTCAAAAATTGGCCCTATATGAATTATAGTAAGTCATTATACTCATGAATTTATCTTTTCAGTAACCAATTACTGAATTACTAAATTTTTTAGATTATGCAACTTTTGTTACTGCCAGATAAATTGCAGTAAGAAAAGTCGCATAATTTGCACTTACTACGTATAACTCTTAATTTCTAGCTTCTTACTTTTGCCCTCAATTATTTTATTCTATTTTAAAGGTGATACAAAAAAAAGGAGAAGGAAACCTAAAAATAACAGTTAAAAACACTCTGAATATTAAACCCAGGGATGCCAACTTTTCAAAGACCAAACGCGTCGACCCAGCGGTCAAAAAGAGCTAAAATGCGTTAATTTAAAAAAAGAACGATTTTTTTCAGTCTGTTATTTTTGTATGTAAATTTTAAAGATACATTTTTTACAGTTACAAAAGGTTTTTACGTTTTAAAATTTATGCATATATTTTCATAGATACTCGTACATAGTTAAATTATAATCACCCCTGGTCTGTAAACCGAATTCGAACTTTTTCGACTATGACCCGAATTCACTTTTCTTAGTGTTCTGTAAAGCGAAATCCATTAGTACCCCATTATTACTTCGATTTTCTTTTAAGAGTCAAAAGTAAATCGACTCCTGCATTTTTACTTGTTTCATTAAATATTTGTTTATTTAATATTTTTCTTCTATTTGCAGGTGTTTCGGCTTTTGAATTTTATAACGAGTGATTTTTTAAGAGCTTGAGAACTTTTTTTTAAAAAAAAACGCATAAAATTTGCAAAATCTCATCGGTTCTTTATTTGAAACGTTAGATTGGTCCATGACATTTACTTTTTGAAGATAATTTCATTTAAATGTTGACCGCGGCTGCGTCTTAGGTGGTCCATTCGGAAAGTCCAATTTTGGGCAACTTTTTCGAGCATTTCGGCCGGAATAGCCCGAATTTCTTCGGAAATGTTGTCTTCCAAAGCTGGAATAGTTGCTGGCTTATTTCTGTAGACTTTAGACTTGACGTAGCCCCACAAAAAATAGTCTAAAGGCGTCAAATCGCATGATCTTGGTGGCCAACTTACCGGTCCATTTCTTGAGATGAATTGTTCTCCGAAGTTTTCCCTCAAAATGGCCATAGAATCGCGAGCTGTGTGGCATGTAGCGCCATATTGTTGAAACCACATGTCAACCAAGTTCAGTTGTTCCATTTTTGGCAACAAAAAGTTTGTTAGCATCGAACGATAGCGATCGCCATTCACCGTAACGTTGCGTCCAACAGCATCTTTGAAAAAATACGGTCCAATGATTCCACCAGCGTACCACACCAAACAGTGCATTTTTCGGGATGCATGGGCAGTTCTTGAACGGCTTCTGGTTGCTCTTCACTCCAAATGCGGCAATTTTGCTTATTTACGTAGCCATTCAACCAGAAATGAGCCTCATCGCTGAACAAAATTTGTCACATTTGAACATTTCGAACCGAACACTGATTTTGGTAATAAAATTCAATGATTTGCAAGCGTTGCTCGTTAGTAAGTCTATTCATGATGAAATGTCAAAGCATACTGAGCATCTTTCTCTTTGGCACCATGTCTGAAATCTCACGTGATCTGTCAAATACTAATGCATGAAAATCCTAACCTCAAAAAAATCACCCATTACTTTCCATTACAGCGAAAATGTTTAAACTTTATATTGCATTTTTCTATTTTAATTAGGGGATGCCAGTTACGAAAATATATATATATATATATATATTTTTTTTTTTCATATCGGCCATTATGTTGGTGTTTCTCAATATCATATTGCTTGAAATAAAAAATAAATATGCTGTAATAAAAAAGACACTAGCATTTAAATTTGTTATCAAATTGATGCAACAAAACAAAAAACAAAATAAGTATGTCCATAAATAAGGGAATTATTAGAACAAATTAATGCTTTTTTGTTCGAGTATTTTTATTCGATATCGGTCCATGTCTTAAAATTTTTTTAATATGTAAATTTTTTAACTATAGATTTAGTTATTATTTGTGGTAAAACAGCTTCTTACTTTATTTAATTTCCATCAGTCTTTCGAACTCAGTCTTTTTTTATCCGATTTAAACAAATTAGGCATTATTTGACGCGTAATTTAATACGCTTTGGCTATTAGTGCCGCTTTAAAGAGTAGTATACATCGAAAAATGAAAAATATATAACTTTTATCGTGATCAGCACCACTTACTTACTCTAAAACAGCAATATAAATTTTAAACATTAAAAGAAATTATTTAAACTTAACTTCAAATGTAGTAAATCGCTCCATTTAAATAACAGGAATAAATGAATACAGAGGATTCAAAATAAACAGCCATTTTCAAAAATTATTATCTTCTTCTGGCCATATAAGTACATATGTATTTGTTTTTACATAATATTCTGACATACATATATGTATATGTATTCTTTTTTATTTGTTTGTTTTTCCAAATACGCTTGATTTACCACTCATAACTTGAACAGCAGGTATTACATCTTTGTAAACCATATTTTATATGAACTAAAATGTAATGTGATTGACAACAAAGTTGAAAGAATAAAGGATAAAAATGAAAAATTTGTTTAACAAAGCATAAAGGGCCAACCGCACAAATCATAAGAATGAAAAAAGCTATGTATGTTATGTTAGCTCTTTAAACCAAATAAAAGATGCGCCAAAATTAGAGGGGAAAAAGTAAAGATTATGTGAATGTCAAGCCTCTCCCTATTACTATTCAAAAGTTAAGCTATTTTCACCAGCATGCGTCTTTTATGGGGACACCATTCAAGCCTCTGTCTATAACGGTTTACCCTTTAATTTACAATTTTAAATTAAAGACCTGTTGCTATAGAGGACTTAGCCACAAAGAATCTCTGTAAATTTCCACTATCTGTCTATAACGGTTCAAAAGTTTGGCCATATATATCAAATTACATGAACTATTGGGACACCCTTTACATTAAAATTTCAAATATTTATGCTTGTTATTATACCAGAGAAAGTAGTGGACATTTTGCCTAATTTTCAAGTGTTTGTGTTTAACGGTTCAAAAGATAGGGCCATATAGATCGAATTACATAATTTATGGGGACCTCTTTAATTTCTACACTCAATTGTATACTTGCTATAAAAACACTAAAAGGTAAAAACCCACAATTTACTTTGTAATTTTTTATTTTACTCAGCTCTTTTTGAGATGAAAATTTAATTTCAACCAACAAGATACATGTGCTTTTTCTTGTTGTAGTAAAGCGACTACCTATTATTATTGTGCCATGCAGTAAAATAATAAAATAATTTCTACTTCACAGTAGACATATGGTAGTGTTGCATTTCGTATTTTATTCAATTAGTAACGCAATTATGTATACATTGAGCTTAATTAAGCCCTTAATTGCGTTAATTCTCTAATTGCGGAAATAAGGCTTATATCCAGTGCTGCCATATATTTTTCTTAAAAATCTTCAACTCAACCAAAAAAAATCTTTTTTTTTCATTAAAAATCTTTTTTAGTGGTACGTTGTTATATTCATACTTTTTTCCTCATACATTTTTTCATTGTTTCATTGTTTTATTAATTTCTTTTGAAATTTGTGCGATTATGATTAGAATTTTAAGAACGTCCCAAGATCTTAAAATAATAGACGATGTTGGTGTATCTGATTTGTTATTTATTTTGCTTTTATTGATATTGATTAAAGTTCTTTTAACGTTAGTTGTTACTATTAGGTGTTTTATCAGTAAAACTGCATAAACTTTTTTAAACAAGATTAAGTTTGAAAAACCTCGAAACTATTTGAATTCAAAACGATTCTCCAGAATATTAAAACAAATTTTTCCATCCATCGGTAATTGGAAATAACTTTAGCAGTTGCTAAAAACTCTACAAATTAAAAAAAAAATCTTTGTAAAAACCAAACTTTTTTAATAAACTGTTACACAACCTCATATAAAACTTTAAACAATAATTTCTTCATAGGATGAATTATGGGTAGAACTAAGTGCTTTAGCTACTCAGGCACCTAAATAAATATACATACTTAGGATCTTTAAAATATGTACAATTATTTATATCACTTTTGTTTAACTTTTTAATACGAATATATTCATTTTGTGCATACTAAAATTGCTAAATATATCTATAATTATAATTATAAATCTTTTTTTTTTTAATCTTTTTATCTTTTTAACATCTCAAAAAACTTCAAAAATAATATAAATTTTCACGAATGGTACCACTGCTTATATCTGAACAGAGTGTTATTGAATACCATAAGTGCACAGGTTTTAAACTCGTTATATAACGTTTTAACTTGTTTTCAATATTAAGTTGAGATTTCGAACCAATCAATCCGTAAAGTTTTCTATTCGTTAAATTCAGATGATTACGCTTAGTTTTTATGTGCTGTTTCCAAGTAAGTCGACGATCCATATGCAATCCAAGATATATAACACAATCAGTTGTAGGGATTTGAATGCTATTTATAGTTACATTAGGCCAATCTCCCTTTCTTAGTGTAAATATAAAGTGAACAGATTTATCTGCGTTTGCTTTTAATTTCCATTTTGTCCATCATAACTCAATTAAAAATTAATTTTTTTATTTTTGTCTCTTATGTTTTATTTAAATTATTTGTTTAAATTGAAATATAACTTTGCCTTTTATTGCAAAGTTGTAGAAAAAACCTTCGACACGACTAGCTGTGTTTGTTTTAGGTTAAAAACGATTCCGACAGAAAGCTGGTACGATCTTTAAACCAAAATAGTAATGATGTTGCCAATTTGATGGTCTTTGGAATGAACTATGAATTAGTCCCTTTTTTCAATTAAGGTCTAAGGCTCTATTGTAACCTTCTCATGATGACATTCTGTTTTAATTAGCCGAAAATGCTTTAAGCTTTTAAAAGAGTAGCAAAATGACTTGAAAATTCACAACATTGAATTTAACATTAGTTTATCATCAAGTTGTTTAAAGATGCTTGAGAAGACATTTATTACCTTTTTTACCGAAATATAAACCAAAATGAATTATTTGGTTAAAATATTAGATATGTGTGTTGAACTTTATTAAAATTATCGATAAACAGTCAACATCGTCGTAAGAATGTTAGGAAATAATGTTGATGTTGTGTTAAAGTGATGTAGCTTATTGTTTGAGTTTTGTAGGAGCTCTCATATTTATTGTCACTTACTCTGACATACAGCTATGAAACGTTAACAGATCACCTAAACCAATAGCCTATCCAAACTTTTCACCATGGAATTGATAACGATAAATTTCTTATTGTAATAAAGTACTGCTTCGGGGTGAAGCAATGCGAAAGCGGTAACAGGGTGGAGAAACGGCTCAAAAGAGGGCGAAGCAAGTGGCTGCAAGCCCCACATACCAGAACTGTGACGACAGTATCTGAGATGCGTTTAGGCATTTTCCCTCCCTACCCGAAAAAAAAATACTGATTAATAAAACAAATCCCTCTTGGTGTGAAACGCATTAACGCAAACGTTTGATAATTCCGATATTTTATGTATTTCCAGCACAGTAACTTTTAATGCAACGCTGCTTCCTTCAACTGTTTCCTATTTCCGGACTACTGCAAATAGATGTGTGTGAAGATAAATTTTAAAATTTAAAATTTAACTTAGCATTGACACAAACCTTTTAATTTAACATAGCTCTGTTAAATAGTTAACATAGCTCTGTTAATAGAATAAAAATTTGGTTTATGCATCAAAACTGAAATATTTATGAAAACAAAGCATCATCATAAGAAAAAATAATGGAATTTGTTTGAAGATTATCCTTTTATTGATGCCGATATTCGGAATTTCAAATATTTAAATTTCTAACTAAATTTTTCAACAAACATTTTTGAAATTTTAAAAAGGACTTTGGTCCTTTTTTCCAAAACTATAGAAGATGGGCGAAAAATTTAAAAACAAGGGGACACCTAGTTGCATCCAATTTAATGTCCAACACTCAAAACCCTTAACAGTGTGTTTTTTCAGAAATTATAGCGATATTAAAAAAAGCGCTTTTTTGAAATTTTAAAAAGGACTTTGGTCCTTTTTTCCAAAACTATAGAAGATGGGCGAAAAATTTAAAAACAAGGAGACACCTAGTTGCATCCAATTTAATGTCCAACACTCAAAACCCTTAACAGTGTGTTTTTTCAGAAATTATAGCGATATTAAAAAAAGCGCTTTTTTGAAATTTTAAAAAGGACTTTGGTCCTTTTTTCCAAAACTATAGAAGATGGGCGAAAAATTTAAAAACAAGGGGACACCTAGTTGCATCCAATTTAATGTCCAACACTCAAAACCCTTAACAGTGTGTTTTTTCAGAAATTATAGCGATATTAAAAAAAGCGCTTTTTTGAAATTTTAAAAAGGACTTTGGTCCTTTTTTCCAAAACTATAGAAGATGGGCGAAAAATTTAAAAACAAGGGGACACCTAGTTGCATCCAATTTAATGCCCAACACTCAAAACCCTTAACAGTGTGTTTTTTCAGAAATTATGGCGATATTAAAAAAAGCGCTTTTTTGAAATTTTAAAAAGGACTTTGGTCCTTTTTTCCAAAACTATAGAAGATGGGCGAAAAATTCAAAAACAAGGGGACACCTAGTTGCATCCAATTTAATGTCCAACACTCAAAACCCTTAACAGTGTGTTTTTTCAGAAATTATAGCGATATTAAAAAAAGCGCTTTTTTGAAATTTTAAAAAGGACTTTGGTCCTTTTTTCCAAAACTATAGAAGATGGGCGAAAAATTTAAAAACAAGGAGACACCTAGTTGCATCCAATTTAATGTCCAACACTCAAAACCCTTAACAGTGTGTTTTTTCAGAAATTATAGCGATATTAAAAAAAGCGCTTTTTTGAAATTTTAAAAAGGACTTTGGTCCTTTTTTCCAAAACTATAGAAGATGGGCGAAAAATTTAAAAACAAGGGGACACCTAGTTGCATCCAATTTAATGTCCAACACTCAAAACCCTTAACAGTGTGTTTTTTCAGAAATTATAGCGATATTTAAAAAAAAGCGCTTTTTTGAAATTTTAAAAAGGACTTTGGTCCTTTTTTCCAAAACTATAGAAGATGGGGGAAAAATTTAAAGTGGAAGGCACACTTAGATGCAACTATAATGGTTTTCGTTTACAATATCTAACTAAATATAGAAATATTAATAAACAGATCCTACTGTATGTCCCTATCAGAGCAATAATCAAATGATTGTCTTACTAATGGAGCTGCGGATCATTTAGCAATTAACTGTCATTTTTGATTGTATCTATTTTACTCAAAATTTAAACTGAATTAAAATATAATAAATTCATCATAAATGAAAAATTCTGAATCGCTTTCATTTCAATACATTCGATTGAAAAATATGAAATGAATCAAAAATTGAATGCAACTTGACGAGGAATAAAAATTAAGGAATGGTAATTAATTTTCATTCTATTTCTTGATCGTTGTAAAAAATATAACAAAAACAGTACTCACTCCTCAATTAGCATTAAAAATTCGAATTATAATCAGGAATCGGTGGTCGTCTGAGTAAAAATATGATGGATTACAATTCTTGATGTACACCACTATTGTTGTTTTGTAAGATACAATATCACCAAAACATAATTCTTTGCCTGATATAATTTTAATATTTGCAATTTTAACAATTTAATTTTAACATTTCTCAATATAATGGTAATGCATTTTATTTATTTGTGTATTTAAATATGTAACAAGTGATCAGCAAACGCACTACTTAAGCCCAAACACAATTTTGTTTTATTACAAGCATCATATTGAAGAGTAGGTAGCGGAAAAAAGGTAAAAATTTACAAATTGTTGGTAATAACAACAAAAACCCATTTCTGCATATTTACTTAGCAGGCATATTGAGGGTTATTTGTTGTTTTCGTTCAAGTATTTTTTATGAGGATCGTTAACGAAAAAAAAAAAGTCACACAAACACACAAATGTTCATCCTAAGCAAATGAATTAATAATTACCATGCCTTTAATTCCTAGTTGAATACATATAATTTTTTAATTCAACTGATTTATTTTTTGTGAAATAAATGCATTCAATAACATTGGCCTGCAAAAATTGCTCCCTGGATATAAATATGTGGAATTTAGTGGTCTGAAATCGCTATTAAATTCAAATCCGCTTTCAGTTTTCGCGTATCACGTACAAATTTAATTTTAAATTTTTATGAGCTTGGCTAATATTTTCCCCTAATCAAGGCGACCATGCTAACTTATTTCTAATTAGCTCTTTAAGGGATTGTTGGATTTTAATAATTAAAACACCAAAAGATGCGGGATAGAATTACCTTTAAGTCAATTTTAAATATTTTGTATTTCGTTTTTAATTGTTTCGCAGTTATTCAGAAATTGGTGGCGAAAAAAAATATTTTTTTTTTGTTTTCAAAAACTCGTCCTTTTTTTGTCCTTATTCGGAAAGCAAGGTATACTAGGAAAAAAAACAATAAATGATGAAAATCGATGCACAAATGTTGATTATATTTATAATTAAGTACAGGTACCTACTTTGACAAACATTATGTAACACATTAAGATTATTTACTTTTGTTATAATAAAAACCTCTTTGTATATTATATATAATAAAACCTATTATAACCTATTTATCTTTTTTTGTTTCATTAAAAAATTAAGCAATTTAATTGAAAAATATTTGCTATTCAACAATTTATTTCCGAAGTAAACAAGGGATTCGATTGTGGTTTTTACCACCATATATACATTTGTACATAATAATTTTAATAACATGTACAATAATCTAAGTTGTTTTTTTGGCGTTCTTACAACAAAATTTAAATATAATTATGTGAAATTATATGAATTTTATTTCAATTATTTTTGAATTAATAAATTAATTATTTAGACTTAAGTTCTTAATTATAAAGAGATAAAGAAAAATTAGATACCAGCAAAGCAGAATGCATTTCTATACAGCTTACGGCCGTCATCAGTACTCTTCGTATCGATCTACCCGGTAGTTTCAATTGTTATTAATTTTCTATTTAAACAAACTTATCAAAGAAATAGAATATGAGAAATTTTTAATTTTTTACATTATATTTCATAGGAGATAGAGCTTTTTGAAATTGTTTTACACTTGTAAACCTCTATTTTCTTTTATATTATACTACCAAGTAAACATTTTTCTTTATTTTCATTTTTAATTTATTTATATATTTTCTTTTATTTGAAAATGGTATATATCTGTCTTGCTATTAAAAATAAAGAAAAATATTTACTTGGTAGTATAATATAAAAAGAAAATAGGCAATTAAATTGCTTAAAATGGGCTTTTTTAATGAAACAAAAAAAAAAAATAGGTTATAATAGGTTTTATTATATATAATATAAAAATTGGTTTTTATTATGTGTTACATAATGTTTGTCAAAGTAGGTACCTGTACTTAATTATAAATATAATCAACATTTGTGCATCGATTTTCATCATTTATTGTTTTTTTTCCTAGTATACCTTGCTTTCCGAATAAGGACAAAAAAAGGACGAGTTTTTGAAAACAAAAAAAAATATTTTTTTTCGCCACCAATTTCTGAATAACTGCGAAACAATTAAAAACGAAATACAAAATATTTAAAATTGACTTAAAGGTAATTCTATCCCGCATCTTTTGGTGTTTTAATTATTAAAATCCAACAATCCCTTAAAGAGCTAATTAGAAATAAGTTAGCATGGTCGCCTTGATTAGGGGAAAATATTAGCCAAGCTCATAAAAATTTAAAATTAAATTTGTACGTGATACGCGAAAACTGAAAGCGATTTGAATTTAATAGCGATTTCAGACCACTAAATTCACATATTTATATCCAGGGAGCAATTTTGCAGGCCAATGTTATTGAATGCATTTATTTCACAAAAAATAAATCAGTTGAATTAAAAAATTATATGTATTCAACTAGGAATTAAAGGCATGGTAATTATTAATTCATTTGCTTAGGATGAACATTTGTGTGTTTGTGTGACTTTTTTTTTCGTTAACGATCCTCATAAAAAATACTTGAACGAAAACAACAAATAACCCTCAATATGCCTGCTAAGTAAATATGCAGAAATGGGTTTTTGTTGTTATTACCAACAATTTGTAAATTTTTACCTTTTTTCCGCTACCTACTCTTCAATATGATGCTTGTAATAAAACAAAATTGTGTTTGGGCTTAAGTAGTGCGTTTGGCTGATCACTTGTTACATATTTAAATACACAAATAAATAAAATGCATTACCATTATATTGAGAAATGTTAAAATTAAATTGTTAAAATTGCAAATATTAAAATTATATCAGGCAAAGAATTATGTTTTGGGTGATATTGTATCTTACAAAACAACAATAGTGGTGTACATCAAGAATTGTAATCCATCATATTTTTACTCAGACGACCACCCGATTCCTGATTATAATTCGAATTTTTAATGCTAATTGAGGAGTTGAGTACTGTTTTTGTTATATTTTTTACAACGATCAAGAAATAGAATGAAATTAATTACCATTCCTTAATTTTTATTCCTCGTCAAGTTGCATTCAATTTTTGATTCATTTCATATTTTTCAATCGAATGTATTGAAATGAAAGCGATTCAGAATTTTTCATTTATGAGATTTATTATATTTTAATTCAGTTTAAATTTTGAGTAAAATAGATACAATCAAAAATGACAGTTAACTTGCTAAATGATCCGCAGCTCCATTAGTAAGACAATCATTTGATTATTGCTCTGATAGGGACATACAGTAGGATCTGTTTATTAATATTTCTATATTTAGTTAGATATTGTAAACGAAAACCATTATAGTTGCATCTAAGTGTGCCTTCCACTTTAAATTTTTCCCCCATCTTCTATAGTTTTGGAAAAAAGGACCAAAGTCCTTTTTAAAATTTCAAAAAGCGCTTTTTTTTAATATCGCTATAATTTCTGAAAAAACACACTGTTATGGGTTTTGAGTGTTGGACATTAAATTGGATGCAACTAGGTGTCCCCTTGTTTTTAAATTTTTCGCCCATCTTCTATAGTTTTGGAAAAAAGGACCAAAGTCCTTTTTAAAATTTCAAAAAAGCGCTTTTTTTAATATCGCTATAATTTCTGAAAAAACACACTGTTAAGGGTTTTGAGTGTTGGACATTAAATTGGATGCAACTAGGTGTCTCCTTGTTTTTAAATTTTTCGCCCATCTTCTATAGTTTTGGAAAAAAGGACCAAAGTCCTTTTAAAATTTCAAAAAGCGCTTTTTTTAATATCGCTATAATTTCTGAAAAAACACACTGTTAAGGGTTTTGAGTGTTGGACATTAAATTGGATGCAACTAGGTGTCCCCTTGTTTTTGAATTTTTCGCCCATCTTCTATAGTTTTGGAAAAAAGGACCAAAGTCCTTTTTAAAATTTCAAAAAAACGCTTTTTTTAATATCGCTATAATTTCTGAAAAAACACACTGTTAAGGGTTTTGAGTGTTGGACATTAAATTGGATGCAACTAGGTGTCCCCTTGTTTTTAAATTTTTCGCCCATCTTCTATAGTTTTGGAAAAACGGACCAAAGTCCTTTTTAAAATTTCAAAAAAGCGCTTTTTTTAATATCGCTATAATTTCTGAAAAAACACACTATTAAGGGTTTTGAGTGTTGGACATTAAATTGGATGCAACTAGGTGTCCCCTTGTTTTTAAATTTTTCGCCCATCTTCTATAGTTTTGGAAAAAAGGACCAAAGTCCTTTTTAAAATTTCAAAAAAGCGCTTTTTTTAATATCGCTATAATTTCTGAAAAAACACACTGTTAAGGGTTTTGAGTGTTGGACATTAAATTGGATGCAACTGGGTGTCCCCTTGTTTTTAAATTTTTCGCCCATCTTCTATAGTTCTGGAAAAAAGGACCAAAGTCCTTTTTAAAATTTCAAAAAAGCGCTTTTTTTAATATCGCTATAATTTCTGAAAAAACACACTGTTAAGGGTTTTGAGTGTTGGACATTAAATTGGATGCAACTAGGTGTCCCCTTGTTTTTAAATTTTTCGCCCATCTTCTATAGTTTTGGAAAAAAGGACCAAAGTCCTTTTTAAAATTTCAAAAAAACGCTTTTTTTAATATCGCTATAATTTCTGAAAAAACACACTGTTAAGGGTTTTGAGTGTTGGACATTAAATTGGATGCAACTAGGTGTCCCCTTGTTTTTAAATTTTTCGCCCATCTTCTATAGTTTTGGAAAAAAGGACCAAAGTCCTTTTTAAAATTTCAAAAAACCGCTTTTTTTAATATCGCTATAATTTCTGAAAAAACACACTGTTAAGGTTTTGAGTGTTGGACATTAAATTGGTAGCAACTAGGTGTCCCCTTGTTTTTAAATTTTTCGCCCATCTTCTATAGTTTTGGAAAAAAGGACCAAAGTCCTTTTTAAAATTTCAAAAAAGCGCTTTTTTTAATATCGCTATAATTTCTGAAAAAACACACTGTTAAGGTTTTGAGTGTTGGACATTAAATTGGATGCAACTAGGTGTCCCCTTGTTTTTAAATTTTTCGCCCATCTTCTATAGTTTTGGAAAAAAGGACCAAAGTCCTTTTTAAAATTTCAAAAAAGCGCTTTTTTTAATATCGCTATAATTTCTGAAAAAACACACTGTTAAGGGTTTTGAGTGTTGGACATTAAATTGGATGCAACTAGGTGTCCCCTTGTTTTTAAATTTTTCGCCCATTTTCTATAGTTTTGGAAAAAAGGACCAAAGTCCTTTTTAAAATTTCAAAAAAGCGCTTTTTTTATTGCTATAATTTCTGAAAAAAACACACTGTTAAGGGTTTTGAGTGTTGGACATTAAATTGGATGCAACTAGGTGTCCCCTTGTTTTTAAAGTTTTCGCCCATCTTCTATAGTTTTGGAAAAAAGGACCAAAGTCCTTTTTAAAATTTCAAAAAAGCGCTTTTTTTAATATCGCTATAATTTCTGAAAAAACACACTGTTAAGGGTTTTGAGTGTTGGACATTAAATTGGATGCAACTAGGTGTCCCCTTGTTTTTAAATTTTTCGCCCATCTTCTATAGTTTTGGAAAAAAGGACCAAAGTCCTTTTTAAAATTTCAAAAAAGCGCTTTTTTTAATATCGCTATAATTTCTGAAAAAACACACTGTTAAGGGTTTTGAGTGTTGGACATTAAATTGGATGCAACTGGGTGTCCCCTTGTTTTTAAATTTTTCGCCCATCTTCTATAGTTTTGGAAAAAAGGACCAAAGTCCTTTTTAAAATTTCAAAAAAGCGCTTTTTTTAATATCGCTATAATTTCTGAAAAAACACACTGTTAAGGGTTTTGAGTGTTGGACATTAAATTGGATGCAACTAGGTGTCCCCTTGTTTTTTAATTTTTCGCCCATCTTCTATAGTTTTGGAAAAAAGGACCAAAGTCCTTTTTAAAATTTCAAAAAAACGCTTTTTTTAATATCGCTATAATTTCTGAAAAAACACACTGTTAAGGGTTTTGAGTGTTGGACATTAAATTGGATGCAACTAGGTGTCCCCTTGTTTTTAAATTTTTCGCCCATCTTCTATAGTTTTGGAAAAAAGGACCAAAGTCCTTTTTAAAATTTCAAAAAAGCGCTTTTTTTAATATCGCTATAATTTCTGAAAAAACACACTGTTAAGGTTTTGAGTGTTGGACATTAAATTGGATGAAACTAGGTGTCCCCTTGTTTTTAAATTTTTCGCCCATCTTCTATAGTTTTGGAAAAAAGGACCAAAGTCCTTTTTAAAATTTCAAAAAAGCGCTTTTTTTAATATCGCTATAATTTCTGAAAAAACACACTGTTAAGGTTTTGAGTGTTGGACATTAAATTGGATGCAACTAGGTGTCCCCTTGTTTTTAAATTTTTCGCCCATCTTCTATAGTTTTGGAAAAAAGGACCAAAGTCCTTTTTAAAATTTCAAAAAAGCGCTTTTTTAATATCGCTATAATTTCTGAAAAAACACACTGTTAAGGGTTTTGAGTGTTGGACATTAAATTGGATGCAACTAGGTGTCCCCTTGTTTTTAAATTTTTCGCCCATTTTCTATAGTTTTGGAAAAAAGGACCAAAGTCCTTTTTAAAATTTCAAAAAAGCGCTTTTTTTAATATTGCTATAATTTCTGAAAAAAACACACTGTTAAGGGTTTTGAGTGTTGGACATTAAATTGGATGCAACTAGGTGTCCCCTTGTTTTTAAAGTTTTCGCCCATCTTCTATAGTTTTGGAAAAAAGGACCAAAGTCCTTTTTAAAATTTCAAAAAAGCGCTTTTTTTAATATCGCTATAATTTCTGAAAAAACACACTGTTAAGGGTTTTGAGTGTTGGACATTAAATTGGATGCAACTAGGTGTCCCCTTGTTTTTAAATTTTTCGCCCATCTTCTATAGTTTTGGAAAAAAGGACCAAAGTCCTTTTTAAAATTTCAAAAAAGCGCTTTTTTTAATATCGCTATAATTTCTGAAAAAACACACTGTTAAGGGTTTTGAGTGTTGGACATTAAATTGGATGCAACTGGGTGTCCCCTTGTTTTTAAATTTTTCGCCCATCTTTTATAGTTTTGGAAAAAAGGACCAAAGTCCTTTTTAAAATTTCAAAAAAGCGCTTTTTTTAATATCGCTATAATTTCTGAAAAAACACACTGTTAAGGGTTTTGAGTGTTGGACATTAAATTGGATGCAACTAGGTGTCCCCTTGTTTTTAAATTTTTCGCCCATCTTCTATAGTTTTGGAAAAAAGGACCAAAGTCCTTTTTAAAATTTCAAAAAAGCGCTTTTTTTAATATCGCTATAATTTCTGAAAAAACAAACTGTTAAGGGTTTTGAGTGTTGGACATTAAATTGGATGCAACTAGGTGTCCCCTTGTTTTTAAATTTTTCGCCCATCTTCTATAGTTTTGGAAAAAAG
Organism: Phasia obesa; assembly: GCA_949628195.1. NCBI lineage: Eukaryota > Metazoa > Arthropoda > Insecta > Diptera > Tachinidae > Phasia > Phasia obesa. Next base: position 80,381,247 of record OX451216.1, read on the forward strand.
GACCAAAGTCCTTTGTAAAATTTCAAAAAAGCGCTTTTTTTAATATCGCTATAATTTCTGAAAAAACACACTGTTAAGGGTTTTGAGTGTTGGACATTAAATTGGATGCAACTAGGTGTCCCCTTGTTTTTAAATTTTTCGCCCATCTTCTATAGTTTTGGAAAAAAGGACCAAAGTCCTTTTTAAAATTTCAAAAAAGCGCTTTTTTTAATATCGCCATAATTTCTGAAAAAACACACTGTTAAGGGTTTTGAGTGTTGGGCATTAAATTGGATGCAACTAGGTGTCCCCTTGTTTTTAAATTTTTCGCCCATCTTCTATAGTTTTGGAAAAAAGGACCAAAGTCCTTTTTAAAATTTCAAAAAAGCGCTTTTTTTAATATCGCTATAATTTCTGAAAAAACAAACTGTTAAGGGTTTTGAGTGTTGGACATTAAATTGGATGCAACTAGGTGTCCCCTTGTTTTTAAATTTTTCGCCCATCTTCTATAGTTTTGGAAAAAAGGACCAAAGTCCTTTTTAAAATTTCAAAAAAGCGCTTTTTTTAATATCGCTATAATTTCTGAAAAAACACACTGTTAAGGGTTTTGAGTGTTGGACATTAAATTGGATGCAACTAGGTGTCCCCTTGTTTTTAAATTTTTCGCCCATCTTCTATAGTTTTGGAAAAAAGGACCAAAGTCCTTTTTAAAATTTCAAAAAAACGCTTTTTTTAATATCGCTATAATTTCTGAAAAAACACACTGTTAAGGTTTTGAGTGTTGAACATTAAATTGGATGCAACTAGGTGTCCCCTTGATTTTAAATTTTTCGCCCATCTTCTATAGTTTTGGAAAAAAGGACCAAAGTCCTTTTTAAAATTTCAAAAAAGCGCTTTTTTTAATATCGCTATAATTTCTGAAAAAACACACTGTTAAGGGTTTTGAGTGTTGGACATTAAATTGGATGCAACTAGGTGTCCCCTTGTTTTTAAATTTTTCGCCCATCTTCTATAGTTTTGGAAAAAAGGACCAAAGTCCTTTTTAAAATTTCAAAAAAGCGCTTTTTTTAATATCGCTATAATTTCTGAAAAAACACACTGTTAAGGGTTTTGAGTGTTGGACATTAAATTGGATGCAACTAGGTGTCCCCTTGTTTTTAAATTTTTCGCCCATCTTCTATAGTTTTGGAAAAAAGGACCAAAGTCCTTTTTAAAATTTCAAAAATGTTTGTTGAAAAATTTAGTTAGAAATTTAAATATTTAAAATTCCGAATATCGGCATCAATAAAAGGATAATCTTCAAACAAATTCCATTATTTTTTCTTATGATGATGCTTTGTTTTCATAAAAATTTCAGTTTTGATGCATAAACCAAATTTTTATTCTATTAACAGAGCTATGTTAACTATTTAACAGAGCTATGTTAAATTAAAAGGTTTGTGTCAATGCTAAGTTAAATTTTAAATTTTAAAATTTATCTTCACACACATTGCAAATAGTACATTAGGTGGCTGAAACTGTAGTCATTTCAACCGATCGGGAATATATATAATTTTGCATGAATATAAAATGGCACAACAAAAGACAATACACAGGTCCATGATGTGGGCTACGTACTGGTACCCTATCCAGCATACTCTCCAGATTTAGCTCCTTGCCACTATTACCTGCTTCCAAATGAGAAGAAATGGCTGGGTGGTAAGAGTTTTACGACAAAAAGAACATCATTGAAACAAACGCCTATTGGAGAGAAATTCTATTATTTGGAGGGACTAAAAAACTAGAATGACACTAGACTAAATGTATCAAACTGAAAGAAGACTATATAAAAAACCTCTTTTTTCTGAAAATTATCTTTTATCCAAAAAGTAAAGGAATTATAAAATTGATCTCGTATATCAATTTGAATAATTGTTTGAAGTGTACTTACATCTTGTATAAATATAGACCGATTCATATTTTTAAATTTATTTTTAGCTCCATCCAATTTATAAATAGAGTTTTCTGTAATGATAAACGCACGATCGGCTTGTTTGTTGTGCTTGTTAAATTTTTTTGCAAAAGACGAGAAGAGTACTAATTTGAAACCATCGTTATTCTTTAAATTCTTTATATTTGTGCTGTAGGGCAAGTAAGCGGAATTATCTTGGGAATTGGCCAAGTAGTCTCCCACCCATTTACGCTGTTGTCCCCAATAAGGTCGTCTTCCTTTAATAGCCGTCGCTGCAATGATCTGAAGACGTAATTGTGACCATTCTGAGCGGGGATATTTGCGCAGGACCATATAGGCTCGCCAGTTATCGTATATACGGCGTAGACCTGGCTCAGCACGTCGGCCAGCTAAAGGAGGATTAGGCCATTGAATGCTTCGACCGTAATCTTTCATATTTTTTGCAGGACGGAAACGACTGACTAATTCTTGAACATATGAACGCAATTTATATGTTCTGTAAGCCCGCATTATCATTTTTGCAGCCTTCATTTTTTTGTAGTTTTGTCTTGCGATCCAGCCTCGCACTTGTTTTTGCAGCAAAATCACTATGTGAGGAATCATTTCGTTGCGTTGCTTTTCCAAAGAGAACAAAGTACGAGGTGATCTTATAAAAATTTTTGTTTGACCATATTTAACATCCTGACCGAAACCTTTTTCTTCGATCAATACGCGTACACCATCACGATCGCTGCCAGCACGAAAGTTGGGCCACGTGTATTGGGAGATCATTTTGTAGCGCAATAAAAATTTATCATAACGTTGGCGATGAACAAAACCAGCTCGTCTTACGCGTACATTTTCCAGCAAACCTAAATAACGCACTTGATGTTCTACGCGTTCCTCATCAAATACTGATGAACTTTTAATGTCGTTTGGTTTAATACATCGCACATAGAATGGCTCCTTTTTCAATAGTATGTTAACTAAATCGATCATCGACTTTTGGAAGAGGGTACCGGCTGTTAACGGACGTTTGGTGGTCTTTTTGATGTCTTGAGCACCCTCTGGCCACATTTCACTTACGTGCACATTTGAAGAATGATGCAATAGTCGTTTAAAATCCTGATACAATGTGTCCTTGTTCTTTTCAATAAAGCCATTAATGTTGTAAATGACATCACCAGCGTAGTGAGTTATTCGAAAATCTTCACGATGTTTTAGTTCCTTGTCCATGGGCTTTAACTGACGACTGCTGTAGTGAGGATGGCTGCTAAGATTCTTATCCATTCCACCGAGTAACGTCTCATCGGTTACTTTGCCCACACTCAGACAAGCTTCATCCATAATTGCTATAATACCTTTATGGGGCTGTTCTACCAAATCGCAAATTATCTGAAAAAGAATTGCATTACAAAATTGTATGGTTAACATTTATGTATATCGCATAAAATATAAAATTCCAATAAAAACTAACAAACATGAAAACAAAAGTGAAATGTTGTAAGTTATTTCAAGGCGAATTGATGCCATGTGATTGCACGGGCGAATTCAGGCATTTTCGCTTTCCTTGCAATTGTCAAATTCTTTATACAACAAAATTAATTATAATTATTTTGTATGGAGTTTGACATTTTTATCTCAAACATATGACAAACAATCCTTTTCGTCAATACAATCACCTGTTATGAATTCGCCCTGCGTTTTTTCTGCAAACGAGTTTTAATCAGTATCGTTATATTTTTATCTAACCTTGTTATTAAAGTAATCAACATTTTGCCAAGCAATGCCTTCTCGTTGATATTCTTCTTGTTCCTGTTTGAGAACCAATTCTGAAATATATTATTCAAGTTTTGAGACAATAATCCCCTCTTGCTCATTATTAGCATTTTTTTCTATTTACGTACCAATGAATAATTGTTGTAGCTTTTCATTGCAATAGTTAATACAAAATTGTTCAAAACTATTTGAATCGAAAATTTCAAAACCGTAAATGTCAAGAACACCAATTACTGAATTAAAGCGAGCTTGGCTTTTGGAACCTCGGAACAAAATAGCACGATTGATGCGTGTTATAATCCATGTAAAAAGTCGATCATAAATAGCCTTGGCGAAAGCATCTTTGCCGTACTCAGCCTGAGTTGCGTTATGATCCTTTTGCATTACATTTCCACCGGCCGCAATAACTCGTTTTGTCAAAGATGTAGAGAGTTCATTCTCTGTAACTTGTAGCAATTTGGCTGCTACCTGTAGATATGTTTTATTACTTATGACCAATTCGTCCTCAATCACTGGAGTAATATAAAATATGTATAAAGTTATTCATGTGATCATAACCAGCTATACCAGAATTTGAGTCGTACTTACTTTGAAATTCAATATTTCCCAAGTGTAAAATAGCTGCGACGATACGCCAAATTGTTGAAATTTCTTCGGATGTGAAACCCAATGTTTTAAATGCATTATTTGTACCCTTGTAATCAGATTTTTCGCTTAAGATGTCCATGCTGCCCTGATTCATATAGTGATATTTGGATGGATCTTTAATGAGACTAAATTGTCGCAATTCATTGTCACTGCCACCTCGCAAAAGCTATAGTAACAAAACAATAATAATTTTAATAACTTTTCAACAATTTTTAAGTTGTACGATAAGTAATTTGTATAAAAACTAAATAAATAAATAATTATGTGAGTTGACGAGTTTTCCAGTTGAGGTTACACTAACAACACTAGATGTTATAAATGAAGCTATTTATCGTTTAAATTTCGAGCAGCAATCATAAGAATATTTATGAGGTCACCATAGAAAACTATCGTTATTTGCTAATTTTTACAACCGATTTCTCTATAATTTGTTTCTATTTGAAACAGTCACCCTTGGAAGTACTATCTCAAATACCTTTCAAAATAATGTCCTTTCAATTGGATTAAATATAAATTATATAAAATTATCAAACTTAACAGGATTTTTCATGAGCTGCGACATTAAAAGTACATAATGATTTAACATGTAACCTCTTCATTATTTCCAATTAAATTTATACAATCTATATATATAAAAAAAGTTGCATTGTGTTAGAAATTGATGTTCTCTGGATTGCGTGAACCCATTTTGTTTCTGCAAAGTTTATATGAAAGGTGACGTCAAACCAAGGTTTTTATGTACAAAAGGCCTCTGTATGTGTATTGGTTCATGAGTTATAGCCGGAATAGTTGGCGTGGTACCGCCCATACAAAGTAAAAATTATTATCGTGTTCCTGGCGAACTGCAATAGACAGCACCTTGAAACTTTGCAAGAGAAGCCTTTGTGCTAAGGCGCATAGTCTGCCAAAATACAGAATGAATTGGGACAGTGGGCGTAGTACCTCCCATACAAAGTGAAAAATGATTATTGTGTATATAGAGAACTATATTAGGTATGGTCTTCAAAGTGGGTACAAGTAAACCCCATACCCATGCGGATACTCTAGAAAAACATAGGCTGAATTGGGACAGTGAGCTTGGTACCCCCCATACAAAGTAAAAAATTATTATCATGTATCTAGAGAACTGCAATAGGTAGCGCCTTGGAATTTTGCATCAGTAATCCCCATATTAAGATACATGGTGTAGAGAAACACAGACTGAATTTGAATGAAGGGTGTGGTACCTTCTATACAAAGTGAAAAATTATTATCGCGTACCTAGAGAACTACATTAGGTATAGTCTTGCAACTTTGCACAAGTAACTCTCATACTAATGTGCATAGTCTAGCAAAATACAGACTGGATAAGAATACTGGGAGTGGCACATCCTATTAAAAGTAAAAAATTGTTATCGTGTTAATACGTATAGATTAGCAAAAAACAGGTTGGATGGGAACATTTTTGACTATATATTCGGCTACTTGTTGTTGTTTAAAAAAAACTGATTTTGTCATCAGGTGCTTCATGAGTTTCTCCTATTATTGCAAATGTATTTTAGGAATCATTTACTGTACAATTTTTACTTGAATTAAACCAGGTTTATGTAAGTTATGCAAACACCACAATAGAATTCAATTTTTTGAATCTGCAATTTCAGAAATTCAATTTTAATATAATATTGATAAATATATAGAAAATATAACTTTACCGTCAGAAGTGTGGGAGTCAATATTTTGAAAGATATGGAAACTATTGCTTAGCTTGGGAAGTTTCAATCTCAAAACTTGTTCCAGTTTTTCGAACTATAATGTCCATTTCGGAACGAAGTCACATTCTCCTGTTTTTATAATAAAATCTATTTGTATCTATGAAAATACACATATAAATTAATTATTATTATTACTCATATTTTATTTAGCAATCTAAAAATCCTGACGGATTTATGTATTCATTGCCTGGTGTTAACAACTGTCTCTTTATTTTATTCTGTATTTCTTTAACATCGTGTCTTGAGACATTATTTTTTTCGAGAAGCTCCAATCAAAACTTAAGACGTTTTTGTTCTAATTTATGGCGTTTTCTTTTCTCAAAAAAATGTTGCATATATTTTACACTTATTAAATTTTCGTGTTCTTTTCTACAAAAAATATCAGAGTGTGAAGAAACATCATGTTCTTTTCTATTCAATTTTTATTCAGGGTGAGATATTTCCCTTTTTTATTAATATTTTTTTTTTTTTTATCGAAAACAAGAATTTTATTTTGAATTAAATTTTTTATTTTATGTCACTTAGACATAAATGTTAAATGTAAAATCAGTTTGCTTTTGTGTACTTTTGAAATCATAAAAAGGTCACACTTTTCAAGGGCTGGGTGATCCATAAAAAGTATTACCTATTAATAAGGCCAAATATTTTTTCAGAAAAGAAAAAGCCATTTGATATGTAGATCTCGTTTTATAACAAATAAGGCATCGCTTGCCTCTTAGGCAAAATATTTGCTTTTGTTGAAGGCACACTTGCAGGTTGTGGCACGTTTTACTGTTCCTCTCACTACGAGGATTCCATACATGAGCAAGTAAGACAAAAAACTCACGATTTGTTTTAAGGTTATGCACTCTTTTCAGATGCAAAATTAAACCACTTACATTTGCTCATATTTTTTTCACACAAAGCACTTCATTGTGCTAATTTTAAAATTTGCAAATTACCTTCTTTTAATAAATAAAATAAACGCGGTGTTAGAAATTTTCTAAAAATTAAAATATGTACATACATATACATATATTTTTTTTGTAAAGAAAATTTTTAATAAATTTTTTTACAAATTTATTCAAGCCACTTCGATATTTTGAATGAGGTAGTAAAACAACATATTCATACTATATATGAAATAATTCATATTTTTTAAAAACAAAAAATTATGAAATCAGCTCATACTGTTTATGTTCAAACTTTTTTCAAACTTTATGAATTAAAGCATTAACCACATAGACGACAGCAGGATACCGACTACAACCTTTCAAAATTAAAATACACACGTTTATATGAAGACGATTAAGACTAACTTAGGCTAATTTCTATTTTTGTTTACGACAATTTTATTTTATTCAACAGAATTAAAAATACAAATTCATTTACAATCAAAAGGTTTTGTGCAAATATATTTATTTGTTTTGATATGATATAAGTATTTTTTGAAAGAGTAATTTTTTTATAAGTTAAATATGTATTTCTACAATATTTTTATAGTTTTGAAGTATGTAGCTGTCGTCTTCAACATAATTCAGTAGCTGACTACACGGCGGCGATTGTAGCCAACGGCATTTGTAGTCGTGTAGCGGTGTAGCCGCTGTTGTCTATGTGTTTAAAGCTTGAGTTCATTACTTTTTGGTAATACAAAATATGAATTCCTACATAAATGGTATGATTTTCAGTTTTATTTTGTTTGAAAATAAAATAAAAAAATCAAAGTTGCTTGAAGAAAAATGTAAAAAATTGTTGAAATATTTTTCAAACATAAAAGAGATGAAATATTTTAAAATTTTCTTCAAATGCGATTTTGACTTTATGGAAAAAAGGTAAATAAGAGATGTTAAAGATATTTCTTATGAAGTGCAAATTTTAATCCTTACTTTTGCATTAAAAACACAATTAAAAATGAACATGGGCTAACATACATACAGTGGATCAATAAAGTTTAGGCACAACATGGTTTTTAAAAGTGTTTCGCCAGTAACTTTGCATCTGCATAACTTGATAAAATTATTTTCATGCTATTTTCAAAATTGATAGGTTTATTGACCATTTAACACGAAAAATAATTCATATTTTATTATTTCTAATAACAATGGCTTTTAAACTAAAAAATAAGGTAAGTCTATGTAAAAAAAGTTTAGGCACACATGTGAAAATTTTCAGAATATTTGGGGTTTTTGCATGTCTAGTATTTGGTTGAACCTCCTTTAGCTTGGATAATTACTTATAAACGTCTACTCATACTTCTTACTAGGTTAGATGTTTCATCAGGAGTAATTTTTTCCCATTCTAAGCGAAGTGCCGCTTTAAGTGATTCTTTGGATGTAATATGATGTTTCCGTATTTTTTTCTCTAGTAAGTGCCAAATATGCTCTATAAGATTCGTGTCTGGCGATTTCGGATTTCGATTTAACTGTTTGCAGTGGTATATAAGCCATTCCTGCACAAGATATGAAGAATGTTTTGGGTTATTATCTTGTTGGAACAAGAATTTCCAATTTAAGACCAGCTTCGCAACACTTGGAGATAAGTTTTCTTTTAAAATATTTAAATAAGAGTGATTGTTCATTTTGTCTTCTATAAAGACAAGATTTCCCACTCCTGATGCCTCCATACATCCCCAAACCATCACATTGCCACCACCGTGCTTCACAGTCTTAATAATATTATTTTCTTGAAGGACTTTGTTTTCTTTTCGCCAATTTTTTTGTGGACCATCTGAACCAAAAATGTTAAACTTCGATTCATCACTAAATATCACACTGTTCCAGAAGGCTTCAGGCTGATTAATCTGGAGTTTTGCGAACTCTAACCTCTTTTTCTTGTTTATGTCTGAAAGACAAGGTTTGCGACGGGGAACTCTTCCATGATATCCAGCTCTGTGCAGCGTATTTCTTATTGTTTGTGGATTAAGGTCTTCACCAAAACTTTTCTTCATTTCCCGACACAATTCTACAGCTGAAATCTTTGGATTTTGAGCCACTGCAGCAACAATGATACGCTCCGGACGAGATGTAAATTTTTTTGGACGTCCACTTCTCCTCTCACGCTCTAATTTGTTGGTTTTTTCATAATGTTTTATGTTGTTTCTTACACTGGTATAGGGCCTCTGTACAATCACACTAATTTCGCGATAGGATTTTCCCTGTGCATGAAGATTTATTATAATTTTACGGACATCTATGGAAATTTCTGAACGATTGCTCATTTTGCTGTTTTCGTCACGAATTAAATACCAAGAATATTTTTTACATTTAAAACTCTCGCCTACTGAGGATTTAACATGTTGTTGTTTTTAAAGCGTTGTATATTAGAAACAATAAGATATAAATTATTTTTTGTTCTAAATGGTCAATATAACTCTCAATCTTTAAAACGATATCAAAATTATTTTATTAAGTCAACCAGATCCAAAGTTATTAACAGAACACTCTTGAAAATCATGATGTGCCTAAACTTTATTGATCCACTGTATGTATGTATGTGGCTCACAGCTTATTTTATGGAGTGAATTTTTTTCATTTAAAATCTTTATAAAAACGAAACTAGCAATACATTAAAAAAAAAATTGCACAATGTGAAAGAGAAAATATTCATGATAAACAATCAAAAATCATTCACTGCAAAAATCTGCATTTAAATACTTAAAAGGTATTAAAACAAAAAATACCCTATTTTTCCATCTCACAACTTAAATTCTGCAGCCATTTGTGACTGTAACGGTACCTCAATGGAGAGTTATTGTTTTTGAATTTTTCTGTATTCTACTTTTGGCAATGTCTGGCGTTGAATATTCAGTCTATTTTTTTTATACTTGAAGTGTCAGTTTTTAAAAAATTCAAATGGGTCCGCGCACAAAGATAAAACAAGGGGAATTGGTCTTAAACCTTTTCAAAAACGGTCACTCACAGCAAAAAATAGCAGATATAGTTAACATAAATGCTTCCACAGTGCAAAAAATCATCGAGCGCTTTATTTATGAAAATAGGGTCCATATCAAAGGCAGAAATGCACCAAATAAAATTTTCACTAAACACGACGAGCGATATATTTTAAGAAAAATAAAGGCGTATCTACCAAGGATTCAGAATTTTGGAATTCGGTTAACTTTTCCGGCGAATCAAAATTTAACATATTCGGTTCAGATGGCATGTCTTATGTATGACGGAAACCAAATACAGAGCTCAAAAAAGAAAACCTAAAAGCTACAGTGAAACATGGTGGTGGCAGTGTTATGGTTTGGGCCTGTATGTCGACAGCTGGTAATGGAAATTCAACATTTATTGAAACAACAATGGACAAATGTAGGTACCTTGATCTCCTAAAGGATGATTTATTGGAGAGTGCAGAGAAATTGGGTATAAATATAAAGTTTTAGATATTACCAGGATAACGACCCAAAGCACAAATCAGGTATTGTCCAAACTTGGTTAATATATAACTGTCCACATTTAATGACACCTCCACCACAGTCGCCCGACCTTAACGTTATAGAAAATTTATGGTCAATATTAGAAATTAACATAAGGAAACACAAAATTTCAAACAAAAATGATTTGAGAAAGCGCTGGAGACGGAGTGGTAGAATATTTTGCACAGTGTTACACAAAAACTGGTTGCATCTATGCCAAACCGCCTCAAATCTGTCATAGACAATAAAGGGTACCACACAAAATATTAAATAATTTAGTTACCGTTCCTAAACTTTATATATGCAAAATAATAAGTTCCTGCATAAAATAAGCTGTGACATGAAAATTTGTATTATTTTTTGTTTTTTTAGTTTTAAAATTATTAAACAAAGATCTTTGCCATAAATGATATTTTTTTATTTAAACCAGAATATTTTCTATTAAATGATGCCTAATTCTTTCCTGCTAGTTTTGTTGTTATAGAGCATTGAAAAGAAAAAAACTACTGCATAAAATAAGCTGTGAGCCACTGTATGTACATAACTACATTTAAGGAATCCTCGTTGTAAGAGGAATTCTGGAATACACTCCAACTCACACTTAGAGACATGGAGTTTACAGTTTATCTATTAAGATAATCATTAAAATATTAAGGCCCATTATTATAACTTGCCTTTAGCTAAAGCTAGGATTTTGTTGGAGCGTTAAATAGTTTTTCGTTATTAAAAGTAAGGTAAAAACCACTTTTAACTATCACGTACTATAAGGACAAGTTATAGCAATGAGCATTATCCTCATTATTATAACGAAAAACGACTTGTCGCTCCAACAAAATCCTAACTTTAACTAAAGGCAAGTTATAATAATGGGCCTAAGAAGATTTATAATGATTATGTATCATATTGCTTATAAATAATTTCCTATTTTTTATTAATTTGTTCATACATATGTATGTATGTATATTTTAGACTAAGAAGGAGGGACACTGCTTCTCTCATCCTATATGTATGTATGTACATATGTATTACGATGTTCTGAAACTGAATGAAAAAAGTAATTTTTAGCGGAATATAAATTTTTTGGTGGAGTTTACTTTTTTCAATATGATTTAGCCAAACAGTTATTGCATTGCAATATACACATCTATGCTGATGATATTCAAATTTATATAAGTGCTCCTAATAAATATATTGACGATTGTGTGAGTAAACTGAACCTTGATCTTAAACGTATACATGAATGGGCAACAGCAAATGGCCTCTGTATTAATCCAAGCAAGTCAAAATGCTTAGTTATTAACAGGAAATCATCTAAACTAAGTTTTTCTCCGGAAGTAGTATTGAACAACCAAAGAATTGATATCGTAAAAAAAGCGAAGAATCTTGGCTTAATATTTAACAACACCCTAACCTGGAATGACCAAATTAATGCAGCTTCTGGTAGAGTATATGCTATTTTGCGAACATTGTGGAAAACACAAAATTTCACACCCTTGAGAATACGTATACTGCTTGCAAAGACGTATATAATGCCAACCCTGCTATACGGTTGTGAGATATTTGGAAGTAGTGATTCCACGAGCATCAGAAAGATCGAAACTACCTTTAATGCTATAATTAGATACGTGCATGGCTTAAAGAGATTTGACCATGTTACACCATTTCAAAGAAATTTATATGGAGTTACATTTACTAACTTATTGAAAATACGATCACTGATGATGTTGCACAAAATTATTTACACACGTGTACCTATGTATCTCTATAGGCGTCTTTCGTTCACTAGATCTCAAAGGTCTAATAATATACTTCATGTTAGATACCGCACATTAACATCATCATGGCAATTTTATACCAATTCTATCCGTCTTTGGAACTCGTTACCCCCAGAAATACAATTTATAAGTAACGCAATGCATTTTAAAAGGGCTATACATTGTTTTTTTCAATAACGTCATCATTTTTTTATTTTTATTTTTAAATGTTTAATGTTATATTTATTGTTCCTAAACTTTAATTTAACCTTTTTTCTACATATTTTTTTTATTATATAATATTTTTTTTATATTTTGCTTTTACAAAATTCTAATTACTTTAACTAATCCTATACTGTAATTTATAAGATTTAATGTCTTGTTGTATGGGATAACAAATAAATAAATAAATAATAATAAATAATAATAATAATAAAACCGCTTTTTGTGAACTTTTAATTTTATTGCTGTTTTAAGTTGAATTTACATTGTGATACAACCTTGCGGTTAACAAAAGTATCACAAAATTATAAAGAAAGTAATTTTTAATTTGTCAGAGATTTCGAACAGTTTGAAAAACTTGTAGAACTGATGAAAAGGCATCCCTATACTGGGCGAGGCAAGACGCAATTTGATGCAGCAAATTTTTTCTTCATTGTAGGTTGAGCTAATCCTAGCATTTTTGGTAACTCGCATCAGCAAAAAATCTATATCCATTTCAAAATAATGTATTTGTAGTAAAACACTTAAAGCACTTTTGTCTTGATCTTGATCCAAGATTTTTCCAAGCGGACAAATTTGAAGCGGATATCAATAATATTGATTTTAGTAACATATACAATAACGCTAGTATAAATGGGCAAGCTGAATTTTTAAGTACATAATACCATTGCACAACTTTAAGACAGACATATTCCTTTGGAAGCAGTTAAATTCCGTCGAAATTATGATTGGATGAAGTCCTCGGATATACTTATGGCCTTACAACGTAGGGACTTAGGATTTTTAGAACAAAGATCTGATGAAAGATGGAGAATATATTGCAGATACCGAAATAAGGCTAAGACAGTCATAAGAAAGCAAAAGAGACAATATTTTCATAATATGTTTTCTAAATGTTCTAAGAAACAGATGTGGGGTGAAATTAGACATTTGGGTATGATAGCTAATAATTGCGAGGAAATTGAAAACATTAATGTTGAAGGTTGTAATGACTTTTTTGTAATGTCAGATATAGACTATGTCCCAGAAATATTATATCAAAGACAAGATTTAAGGGACAATCACCACTACTTTTCTTTTCAAACTGTAGGTGTTACTGATGTTTGGAATGCAATGCATAGAATAAAATCTGTTGCTATAGGGCCAGATGGAGTTTCCCTGAAATTCTTAAAAATAATTTTTCTTACTTAGTACATGTCTATAATAACATTATTACGTCGTCATGCCATCCTGATTGTTGAAAAATAGCAAGGGTAGTTTCAATTTCAAAAGTGAGAAATATGCAACAGCCAACTGAGTTTAGACCCATTAGTATTTTGCCCATTTGTTCAAAGATATTAGAGTTTTTAATTAGTGATCAAATTCATGAAAACCTAAATTTTAATCAGCGTATTTCAGATTTTCAGTCAGGTTTTCAAAGCACCACAATACTATGACTCTTTTGACAAACTTAGTTGATCAAATTCGCAACAAGGTTGAAAGTGAAAATATTTCAGTATTAGATAGTTTAGACTTGAGTAGAGCATTTTATTCAATTTGTCATGAACTTTTACTAATAAACTTTATGCTTTATTATAATTTTTCCGAAACGCTTGCTCACTAATTATTTCCTATTTATGAAACCGAAGACAATTTATTTAACATAAGTTGAAAATTTCAGCAATTAAAGAGGTAGTTCGTGGTGTCCCACAAGGATCGGTATTAGGTCCCTTGTTTTTCAATATATACATTAATTATATTTTTGAGCATTTGCCATTGGTAGTCATCTATATGCAGATGATCTTCAGCTACTTTTCCCATCTAGGATTGATAATGTCAGTTTTTTTATATCTAATATTCAATATTATTAAATGATGTTGAAAACTGGTGTAAGGAAAATGTTATTGTGCTAAATATAAGGAAATCTAAAGCTATTGCCTTCTATGAAATTAATATTTTTTGCCACGAATTCGCATCAATAATGAGGAACTAGAATATGTTCACTTTTTTAAAACTCTTGGAATTTTTATTGAACATAAACTTAATTTTGACTTTCATTTAAACTATGTGTTTTCCCGATTATGATTTAGATTACGCAAGCTATATAATATTAATTTTTCGTTACCGATATCTATTCCAATATTGCTTTATGGTCTTGAAATACATATATACTGGGACTACCGATAGTAATATAACCCGGTTAAAAAGATATTTTAAGACACGTGATCACATAACTGCGTATGTTATAAACCTCTTAGGGTGCTCATTTGAGCACTTTTTAAAAGTTACAATAATGATGTTATTCTATAAGGTTGTTAAAAACGGTTCACCAAACTATAGGTTATCTAGCTTTGAATTCCTCTAGATCGCATATTTTGTTATGCCCTCGTTTCAACTTAATGGTGATACAAAGTTCTTTTGTAGTTAGATTCTGCCAATTTCGGAACTCATTTCCACCTTAATAGGTTAGACATTTCGTTCATTCCGTCAACGAATTTAAAACTAAGGCAATGTCAATTGTTTAGATTTCTAAAAACTTTTTTTTTATTTTTGGTGATGGAGATATATTATCTTCTACTGATTTTTCTGAGATTTTGGTTTTTAACAGAAAACTATTTGTATTTCATGAAATAAAAGAGATATAATGTTAGTTTATAAGCAATAATATTGAATTAATTGGATATGTATTATAAATTAGATATAAGAATATAACTGAATTATTTATAAGTGTCATAAACAATTACTCTGTAATCTGTAAGCCTTTCTTTGGCTTACAGATTACGAATAAATAAATTAAAATTAAATAATGTGTGCGAAGATAAATACGTATTTAACTAGCAGAGACAAAAACCATTTTTCTTAACATAGTTCATTTGACAGTTAACAGAGCGCTGTTAATCACTTAACAGTAGTCTTTTTTTTTTTTGACTTTTCATATTTAGGAGCTTATACTAGGGAAAGATGACCAGGTCCAACTAAAAAACCGAAAGGGTATGTTGCTCCAAAACATGCTTTATGGTACTATAACAGTGCACACGTAGTACACCATATTCAATGGTAGACCAAGGGGTCCTAAAAGAGACCCCATTAGTCGGACTTCTGAAATAATCTTGGAATTTGAGAAAATTGAGATTTCACGTTTTTATTGGTATTTTTTATAATTGAGATTTATAAATGTATCTTAAAACCTTATTATTTACTGCTGGTTAAAAGTTCAGAGGCCGATAACTCGAGAAATATGGCTGACCGCCACTTTTTTACGTATATTTTTTTTTCTTATTTTTTAATTCTTTATAATTGGAGTAGTTGCTTCGCAGTTCTTTCTTGAAATCATAACCAAGATCAATAACATCTAGGGAATTATTTTCACTACGTTCGTTCGTCCTTGTTACCACATTAGGAAACTTAGAAAAGGAATTATTGAAATAATAACAAAATTACAATAATCCAAAAAGTAAGAGATATTGAAATAAAATTTCCCAAAAAACCCCAAAAACATTAAAACCATCCTCAAAGAAATCCTCAATCCCCAAAGAGAATTTTTTATCCCCATAAGTAAATAAAAATTTACGATTTGGGTATAAATCTCATGATAGGACAACACTGATAACAACGTTAATATTTGACATTTCCATTACTAATAACAGTGTGATCGCTTCCTTTGCCGCCTTGCACGTCACTACGAGTAATACCTTAAATGCGCTTAGGCTGTCCATGAATATTATATATAGTCTTCTGATTAATTTTGACAGCAAGATCAATTGCTGCAACAAATACTGCAAGTTCAGCCGAAATATGCTAGAATATGGAGGTAGAAGGCTGTGTTAGATGCTCACACCCAGTTGGAATCGGGTTGATGTTGAACCATTGAAAAACTAAGTTTTTTAGAGCGAATTTATTGGTTATAAAATCTTGGATATTCCACTGCAGCACATGGTATTAAATTACTAATAACTGTAGTCTCATTATGTGGAGTTTTTTCAACTTTTATTTTTTTTATAAATTTAATTTAAATAAGATGCAATTTATCACACATATCCACCCCTATCGCGAATATCTATTCCCATTAAAAAAAAACTCCCAAATGTTCTATCGTGAATGATTCCAATAACAAATTTGTTTGTAATTTACGGTAGAGATCATTCACGATAGAAAATTTGGGAGTTTTTTAATGGGAATAATTATACGCGATAGGATGATTAAGCACAAAAAACAACAACAATGAGGAAAAACATCAACAACATTGAAATATCTCAGCAATTTATGGTCCGATTCTGTTGACTTGCAATAGCAAAAAGTCAGATTCGATGTATGAAAGATTCTTATGTCGACTATAACCATTTGGATCGTAAACAAATATTAAAATAAATCCCAACGAGATGAGAAACTTTTTTTCTTTTCTCCGTGATGAAGGGTATAAGAACCTCGTAGAAACCATTAAAAATTAAAGCTTGAAAAATATAGTTCATAACATAGCAGTGGTAAAAGAAATGTGTTGTAGCTTCGATCATCCATAAAAGCTTTTGGGTACGTAATTCTTTTCAGAAAATATCAAATAAAAAACAAATTTTTAAAAGCTTGAAACTGTGGTTTCTGGTTAATTAAATGTGCTTTATAATTTTCAACGCAATAATTGTTGACTAATTGAATTTTATCTTTTAAAATAAAAAATACTATTATTTCATTTTGAAAATTATTACTTAGTCTTTAGTCTACGATCTAGAAAACAATTAAATGAACAAACAAATAAAAAAAACACATTTAACTAACAGATACTTCTAAACACTTTAATAGGGAAATGGAAATTTTAAAATATTTTTGCGATGATGATATCCATAATGATGACTAACTTACAAAAAACAGTCTACAAGGAATAAATTTTTAAGTGAAACCTACAAATTAGAACATGACAATTTATTTATTTCATTTTATTATACTTTGTAACTGGTGGATTAAGATGTTTTGCGAGCAACAATTGAAAAAGCCATAAAACGAGCATAAATATGAATCTTTAGATCTCTTTTTAATATCTAAGAAAATAATAGCAGATTTACATTACGACATGACATTGATTTTTTGCCACCTGGTATTTAAAATTTATTTGTTTGGTGTTGCCATATTTTTCCGTTACAAAGGAAATAAAAATAAATTGAAATTCTAAAAAAATAATAGTAATGGAAAACAGACGATCACATTAAGCGGTTAAAGTGGTTATGTTGCTTATATCGCTTACGTTTTATGCAAGCGATTGTATTTAAGTTCTTAACGTCTGCATTTAATTTTTTTCCGTATCTGGGATTTCAGTATTTTCACACTTTAACGAATGAAACAACAATATAAAAAAACAGTTTTCGAGATATCCACAAAAACAGGGTTTTATCAGTGTTTTAATTATCTCTAAAAATTTAATTGAAGTTGTATTTAACCGACTCAACAGATATATTGTAGGATGGACAAGGAACATTTTAGGATTCAACCTCCTAACTTGGATACCAAAGACGCAATCTCTTCAGCGCAGCCTTCCTATCCTCAAGGGGTTGTCATTTATCTTGCAATCACACTAGGGCCATAAGCCATTGCTTATATAGAATTGTGTAAGTCACATTTATTGAGTAAAAGTAGTCTTTCGGATGTACACGGAGATAACGTGATAAAGCGTTTTGCCTGTCTAAGCCCTATCATAGTTTTCCGTTAACGAGAGAATCAGCTGTTTCTTAGCTTATCCTGTAGATATTCAAAACAAAGGTTCTGGTGCTATAAATCTAATTTGGGCCCCTAGGTTGGCTAAATGGTCCACCGGTTCATCACCAATTACAGAATACAAAACATAATTACAGATACTGATTGATCCCTGTGCTGTTATTATTTCCTTTTTTTCATGAAAAATAAGCAGATGAGCGGATTTTTTTAAGTTCTATAATAGAACTGAACTAACAGTAAGTATTTATATTTATGGTTTAGGATTTGTATTTTTCTTATATTTTTTAGTTTATACAGTTATTTTATACTGAGTTTAACTTGATTTCCGTTAATTTAAGTTGTTTAATTTATTCGAATAAGAGGGTACGTGTCTCTATGCGTTGTGAATGCATTGTGCACACATTATTGTTCAGTAACTTTTATTCTCCATTCGCTCAACTATTTTTAAATTTGGGTAGACATATGGTCCTTGAAATATTTTTTATAAATACTTGCTGTGTCAATAGCAAATGTCAATAATGTGGATTGGGTTGGCACGTTGAAAGAATACAAGAAGTATACTGTGTGTGCCGAGATGCTAGCTCGGAGAATTTCAACTTCAAATGTCTGAGGCCAGCTCAAAAAGTTTCCTTCTCTATCATCTTTTATATTACGCCTGCAAAGTCCTTTTTACTACTACTACTACAATGTAATCTTCCAGATCCGATTTAATGATTCAGAATACATCTTTTTATGCTCACGTTGCTCAGTTAAGACATAATATTATTATGTCAATCGAAACAACCTTAGAATGTGAAGAAATGTACTCAAGGCTCAAAATGGCATTAAAAATGTACTAATTGTTTTTACTGCTGAACACACTGCTTCAATAGCTAAGGAATTATATTAGCAACTGATTTGTAATGTCTGGAAAGTCAAATAAAAGCAGCTCTAAAGTGGACTGGCGGCACCTAAGGTAAATCAATCAATAGGGGTATAATTTTTTTTGATGGCTATAAAATATATAGAATTATTTCTTACGTGTGACAGGCCCTTTAACTTTTCAAAGTATGTATTTTTATTTTTCAAAGTATTTGTGCAGTTCGAGTCAGAACTTTAGAAGCTCAAATTGCCACCAGCCTTATTAAATACAACTTGACTCAACGATTATTTCCTACATTAAATGTTACAGAAGTTTGTCATTAAAATTGTTTTCCATTGTGTGTGTGTAAGCTTAAAATTATGTATGTATGAATGTACTTACCTGATAGAAACTATGAAAATTTCGCTCTCCTGGCTGTTGTTGTACCACACGAGATTTTTCCAATAAATAATTTGTGATAATGCCACCAACTGGGTCGGCTTTATAATCAAATTCAATATCCATATATTTACCGAAACGACTTGAATTGTCATTACGATTAGTCTTTGCGTTACCGAACGTTTCCAGGATGGCATTACTTTGGATCAGAACATTTTTCACTCTGCAAACAAAGGACAAAATATTATTTTCAAATTAAAACTCTTCAATAAGGTTTTTTATTAATCCCCAATATCAGAAAGTTTGCTATGAAAAATTTCGATAAAAAATTTAAGTTTTAACGATAACAAAAGACTATACATATAATATAATAAAAATGAAATCATTAAAGACAGCCAGCTCTTCATGCTCTGCCTTGCTTTACAATATTCCAAGTTTTTATGATGATTATCATTTATTTATAGCTTTTCAGTATCTTTGCCTTAGGTTACTTAAATTTATATTTATATTTATAGATAATAATACTTTGTTAATTGTCCTTATGAAACTGTCATTGAAAAACAACATTAATTTTCAAGTCATCGTGTATTTGTTGTTGGATTTTGTTCAAAGTAAAAATAAATGTTAACTTAACGATAAAATCCAAATTGCTTTTTTATTGACGTTATCACTAGGGTGTCATCTAAACTTATTTGCTAGCGCAACATAGTGAGGGTGTGATCAAGTGACTAAGCATGTGAGTAAAAAATGGTGCGTGTTATTCAACCACCATTGTAATGAAAAAAAAAATAATAAAAACCGCTTTTATTGGACAAACAGCAAGGAGCGGACTTTATAAGGAATTACTTAGATAAATTTTAAACTTAACTACTTTAGCTTAATTTGCAAAGGTTATCCCGAAGACATGCCAGCATTGGTTTCGCCGCCATTTATGCAGTAAAGTATTGTTAACTGTAAAAGTAATAATTTGAAAATTGGCAGCAAAAATCACACTTGATACAAGAAAACTTGTCCTATTTGAATCCGGTAAAACACTACAAAGAGTGGCTGCCATTTTAATTCTAATTTGCGAAAAAAAAGGCTAAAACGTGTTACTGTTTTTAGCGGATTTTGGGTTGGGGGCATAATTAGAACATAGTTCTCCGAAATTTTTATTATGTTGATGTGGACGACGCACAGTGCTTTGTGTCCATTTTTTTTCATCCGTTGCAGGGCAGTTATATTTAGCCTAATTAAGAAAAATTTTAGTTTTTGAAAAAATCGGAACAATGACACACCATGTTCCAAAAAGCAAATGTTTTTATATTTGCTATGTAATTCAACAAAAACATGTGAAATCATAGGTTTGTTAAACTTATCATAATCGTTCTTGAAAAAAGGACTCTTGATAATAATGTCAAATGTACTTTATAGAAAAAATGCAATAAATCTTACAAAAATTATGCGAATTTCATGAAACTTTTGAATACCTATTAGTACAGAAGTGCACATGACTGTTTTTGACTCACGGTTAGGAAAAATGTAATCACGCGCGATTACGCACAATTACGCTTTCTTCATCACTAACGACACTTTCTTTTTGAGTGTATATTTATAAATATCTTTAAAATCTATATTATTTTTAATCTTAATATTCCCTCTTGAAAACATAAATGGATCTGTGGATATTAACAAATGAGTCATCAAGTCCTTATGCGTGTCTATTCGGACGTTTTCGGGTATGCGACAACCATACTTTTCTAACATTTTTGTTATTTACTTCTAGCACTTCCATCAGCCTAAAATAGCTGATGTACCTATTGGCAAATTAATATATTACATCAATTCCGTGGATAAAAATTTATGTTCCTTAGATTTACTAGACCACACACACTCACTTGTAATCACCTCAGAGTACAGTATTTATGCCCATATTCATAAATAATAAAGCTTACTTAAAGTTCATTTTATGTCAATTTTTTATAAAAATTACTTCAAGTAAACTTTATTTTTTTATGAATAAGGGCATTAACATTTAATATTGAGCCCAATGAAAATTTTAAATCATTATATATTTAAATAAATATAATATGCGTTTTTTAATTAATTTTTTTTTCTAAGTTCCGGTTCGAATTTTATAAATTTTTTTTGCCGATGAATAGAAGACATTATAAGAGTACAAAAACCGGAAAAAACAGAATAACATATTTTTCCTTTTTTTAATGTTCAATAAAATTTAGGAATTCTTAAGCCTTAATTAAAATAAATGCAATATTTATAACAATTAAAAAATATAAAAAAAGTTTTAATTTTAAAATTTATATGAATTTTATAGGGAATATACTAACGGCCCTTTCCACAATATGTGGTTATTTTATTTTTAATTTAAAATTAACTAACTGTCGGTTTGGTTAACTGGCACTTTATAACCGACGGTTACCGATTTGGGTTTCACCAGCATACGGTTACTTAACAAAAGAATATATTATAAAGTATGGCAATGTTGTGTTCATTTGTTTACGAAAAGTAATGCATTGGAAGATTGGAGATTTCCATTGTTTGTTTTTGAAATCAAATAAAACAAGTACATATGGATATGTATATGATTTTGGGCTGGATGAACTGAATGCTGTCTCATTAATTATTTGGGATGCTCAATGCAAATCTGCAATTCCATTTATTATTTTTTTATAAATTCAAAAAATAGCAATTTCCAAATTTTGCATGGAATTTATTAATTACAATTTTAACAATACGAAAAAAGGAATATGTTATAGTTTTGGGATTATTAAATTGAAATTTTAATTTTGCAATTTTTGTAGGATTCTTCTCTTTTGAGTTTTAAAATACCTTACAGTTCATTGCTGATCGAATGGTTTCACTGTTGCTCGAAATCAATTGTAACCAAAACACTTAAGCTTTTTGCGACGCACGTTGCGTTGAAATTACCAATAATGGCTCTTAATTCAAAATTGAAAATTTATATTTTTAAAAAGTAATCTATTTCAGGTTATAGTAAACAAAATTGTGCATCACTAATTATCTTTTTCATTTTTCTATGTTATCTACTTTTCGAGTTGTGCGTTGTCAAAGTTGAAGTTTTTTTAAGTTTTTAATAACAGTATAAACTGAAAAAAAAAATTTTTTAATTAAATTTTTGTATTTTCCTAGCATAAAAGTAATATTTTTTCAATGGAACTTTCAACCTCAGGTGTTTGGAAACTCAAATGTGAATCTCAGTTAAATATTTTTGTTATAGAAATATTTTTAAAATGTTTTTGAAAATTGGTGTAAAAAACAATCATTTTTACTTTCAAGTAGAAATTCAAATCCGGTTTGGGAAAGCTTGGGTAAAAAAAATTCTGGAATTTTCTATGATATGTCTACTTACAAATCATATAAAAACATTTTGCGGGTTTTTTGCGATAAGAAGAAAAAAAATTGTTTTCTATTTCAACATCAAAGAAAAATTCGTGTATGCTTAGCAACGCACTCACGGCATTAATCATGTATCTATGGAAGTGTGTACATATACATGTAGTTTTACATAAATTTTTAATACATGGTCCGCAGATTATTACTCATGCACTGTTACCTATTGGCCAGTTATCGGAGGAAGCACAGGAAGCTCGTAATAAAGATTTTAAATCATTCAGAGAACGTTTTTCACGGAAATACAGTCGTGAAAAGTCCAATGAAGATATTTTCAATATTTTCGTTAATATGAGCAAACATTACAAAAAGAAAATTTGCGTGTTACCATAGCAGGTATTGGACCTTCTATTAATACCTGAAATATCTGAAGAAAATAATTCCGCTGATATTTATTTTTGTGACAGCGAATATGAAGACTAATAGTATTAAACATAAAATGTAAATCTATATTAATAAAAACTATTTCCCGGAAAATTTTGTATATATACGAAATCATTTACCGATTTCGTTGAATTTTTGTATGTTGAGTTACTAACCTAAAAAAAATTGCCCAAATTTCATTAATTTATCTTTAAAAATGGAGCTTCCAAAGCAATTTAAATATTCTTACGAGGTGACAAACGAACACCCCTGGCGTTTAAAAAATGTTTTTTTTTTCCAAAAATGATTTTTTTTAAGTAGTAATGACCCACTTAATACTACGAAACGAAAAAATAAGTGCTATCTATAACGCCTGAATTAAGAGCCGTTTTTAGCAATTTCAACCCAATGTGCGACGTTGGGATTTAATTTCGATTTTAATGTTTCCTTTTGTTTTTTAGACGTTTGACCCCCTGCGCACTTATTTCATACTAATTCTTGCGAACACTTTTTGTCATATCGTCGTGGGAGCTATTGGTACTCATCATTAGTGCAGCAGCTTCGGTTGAACCCATCACTTTGGAATTTATTATACTTAAAATCCTGAGGAACTTTCACGTATTCGTGCTAACGGTAAGTAAAAATATCTCCCATATAGTGAATCAGCAGGGTACACACTCTGAGACGTCTTTTACCTTAGCAGTGTTTTTGAGGGATGGGATTCATAGTATATCACTTCGTTTTTTGTTTTCAGGGTCGGTGTTTACTTGGTTGTGTTTACGATTGATCGTTCGCTAGCAAAACATGTTTGTTACATATCTGGTCATGTCCATATTTTTATAACGCAGGATATCAGTGTGTAGTTAATCGGTTTCCGCGTATTGCCGTAGTCTTTATCAAGACAAGCGGACCCATTGATATAAAAAATATGGGAAAAAATTTTGTAATATTTTATAAATTATTTTTTTTTTTAATGGAATTAAGTTTCAAATTAAAATTTTTGTTGAAAAAAATTTTACAATTAAAATACTAACCGGCATAGTTTCTTCGGTTATATATAACAGACACTTTTTTGTTAAATCATGTCAATTAAAAGCTAATCATACTTTGTGAAATACAATTTATCTTAACCTGCGGTTAATGTTCATGTTAATTTATAATCATATATTGTGAAAAGGGCCGTAAGCTACCAAGGCGCATTTAACCAGGTGACATTACATCGCTGAATATTTTTTACTCGAATTACATTTGCGCCAGAGAATGTCAAAAAATTGTTTATACAGTGAAACTTTTCTTTAGTGAACTTCTATAAAATGAAGCCCCTATTATGAATTTATTTAAAAAATACAGCTTTTTCGTATCAATGTTATTGTATTTTCATTTCTTTATAGAGAATTTCCAAACAATGAATTTTTCTTAACAAAGAAACAAGTTTGCGGATTAAAATTTGAAGTTTCTATACAATGAAGAGATTTGCTCTACCCATGTAGTTTCATTATAGTGAAGTTCGCCTGTATTTACAATTTTTTGTTTTCCTTTTTTCTTTGTTTTGAAAAAAAATATTTTTTTTTGTTTTGAAAACTTCTAAAAATTTATTGTTTTTAATGTGTTTAAATAATAGTTTAGAAGTAAGTTTTTAGCTGTTTCCGCTGCAACAACAGTTTTTTATACGTATTGTGAGTTTGTTTATGTTTTTATCCTAAAAAAGTGTAATTTTAATTGTGCCAAAATTTCAAAACTTTTTATTTTTTATTTTTGTTTTCTGTTTCTATGACATTATCTAGCTCATTACACAAACAAAACTGCCTATTGTTGTTGTATTGTTGTATTTAAGCTCTAGCGATGCCACCGTGTAAACTCAACTTTTAGTTCTTGTTGCAAAAAATATATTTTTAGCGATTATTTTTTTGAAACCATAAAAACTACTTAATTTGTGACTTCAGCGCCCCCTTGAAGCAAAAAAGGAGACAGTTATAATATTTTTTTCTTCAGCATTTTCCTGATTGTGGATTTTATGGAAAACAGTCAAATTCAACTTAATTTTGCAACGTTTGTAGTTTTTTTTCATTAAAAACCTTTAAAAACTAGAGAAAATCGGGTCAATATAAAAAATGGACTTAAAACAAATTTAATTTATTTTTAACAATTAAAGCACATAATTATCTGATTTTTTTTGTGCCCTCTAGTGCCGTCAATAGGAGCTAAAACGTAAAAATTTTTTCACATGGGTTCGAATTATGCTGTTAGCTGTCCAACAGTGTAGTTTTCGTTACAAGATATAGTTATTTTTTTGTATTTTTGTCTATGAAACAAAGCATTGTGCGACGCACTCAATATATTTCTCGAGAAGGCGTCAGAGGTCTATAGCTTTTGACAGACTAAGTTTTTTCTGCGTTTTATTGTTTGTAGAAGTATTATATTATACATGGGAACAACTGTAAAGGCCGCAATTTTGAAGATAATGTAATAAAATTGTGTGTCCATTTTTTTCGGCATGGGACCACACTTGTGAAAATTGTTGCAAATCAGTTGACAATTTTAACAAGTGTCAGTGTAAGGAATTAAGACTTTAAAACTGATAAATAATCTAAATATATTAATATCAACTTATAAATTAATAAAATGTGGTATAATTTAAACGCCTTATAAAATATTAAGCAATCGGTCCATATCAAGTCATCGGTACT
This sequence comes from Phasia obesa, assembly GCA_949628195.1. Lineage (NCBI taxonomy): Eukaryota > Metazoa > Arthropoda > Insecta > Diptera > Tachinidae > Phasia > Phasia obesa. The sequence goes on from OX451216.1 coordinate 80,407,089, forward strand.
ATTTGAGTCCCACATACGAAAAAAGAGTTGGAGATCAGAATTCGCTAACAAATATTAACAAACATTTTAAATTCAGATAAATTAACAAAGATTATTAAAATACTTTTAACATGAGGCAGCCCATAATAGAGTCAAGACCCATAGCCGAAAATATACTAAACGCAAAAAAAAGGTAGAAACCGTTCTGTAGTTCGAGGCGGATAATTTGTATTCAAAATTATTCGAGTTTTATTGTTTGCGGAATTAAAGTGTCTAATAGTTATTATTAATTAAAATAGGAAAGTGTTTACTCAGTTCTTAACTAAATTATTAAAATAATAAATAGTAATCATAATACATAGTAAGCATAAATACATACATACATACATACATACATACATACATACATACATACATACATACATACATACATACATACATACATACATACATAAATAGATAGATAGATAGATAGATAGATAGATAGATAGATAGATAAAAACATATATGATATAAAAATAGAAGGTAATTCCATTCCCTCTTTTTGTCGCCATATTAACGTTCTGACGTTTGCGGGAATTATTTAAATTTCTGCTACCATATCACATACTTTGTGAAATCCCATTTTGCCATTTTTTCCTTTATTTGAAATTTAAAAAATCAACAAAAAAAACAAGCCTTGGTTTATGTGTCCAAAAAAAAAACAAACGAAAATTGTTTGAAAAAAGTTATTTGTCATTTTCCATACGGTAGTAATACACTTTTATAGGAATTCAGAAATAAGATTTTTTAATTTCCTATCCATGTATACCTATCTGACAAAAGCAAAATGAAAATAACCCAAGAAAAGTAACCCCAAAATATTGAAGGCTTGTCGTTGTCTTCAAATGGAAAATTATACAAAATGTTTTAATGAATTATCACCATATTTGAGCGATTTTATATTATAAAAAAATAATAAGAGTGTAAAAACAACGATTTATATCCTAAAAACTATCTAAGTGGTTACGTAGTTTACCTTAAACTACAGAATTGTTGATATTAAAGATTTATTAGAATTAAAAATATAAAAAATTTCAATGTCCTGTCACTTGACCTTTCTATATATTTTTTTTTTTTTTTTGGTATTTTTCCTTTGGCGATTTTTAATTTTTGTTTTGTAGCGATTTTTGATAGGGTCAATTAGTATGCAGCTTAAATAAGGTTGTAATATAATTTTCAATACAAAAGTGTATCTATATAAAAGTTTAAGAAAGTCGTAATGTTTAACAAGATTTATGCCTCATAAGTTTCATTATTAAACCAAAGTACGTTTTTATTTTATCGTCAGCTTAGAGTGCAAAGGTGCTAAGTCCACTTTTTATACAAATTTACATTTTGATGCAGAACGAAAGATAAATGAAAAATACATCATACTAAACAAAAAAAGTACAGTTATTTCGCTTATGATTGTTTGTAAACACTGATGTGCAAAAGTGCTAAGTCCACACCTGCCATATCGCACGTGCTAAGTCCCGTTAAAAAAACCTACTTGTTCTTTTTAATCAAATTTTTCAATCGCAGTAATGAAACTAATTTTTATTGCTTAATAAACATTCACGTGAAAGAAAACTTCTAGTATTATCAGTTTGCCAATTTCATTTTATCAACAAAAGGTAAGTAACAATTTGCTTTTTTTTTTTACGAATATGTCTTTCAAATATTTTTTTTTTTCATAGAATGTTAAAATGTCTCTTCATAACAGCAATAGCACTGGTCCACAACCGCTTCAATGCAACAATTATGACACCTATGGCATTGAACCAGATGATGGAGTTGTTGGGCTAGTTCCTTATGGTTTTAATAGCGATTCTGACGACTCTTTTGACTTACCGGCTAAGACCCAAAATCGCAAAAAGAGAGTTCAGGTGCAGAAGTCAGCTTGGTTTGCGGCCAAAAATAAGAAATCCAGAGAAAGAGGAAAACGTTATTATGGGAAACAAAAAGAGAGCGACATTTGGAATTATGAAAAAATTAAAGAACCACGAGCCATTAAACAAAGATGTAAGTGTAAAAGTGATGCTTCTACCATAAAATGTGCCCAAATCAATGATGAAGAAAGACAAAAAATATTTAAACAATTCTGGCAAATGGATTGGAATGCAAAAAAAGTTTATGTAAACACATTGATACAAACAACTGCACCTTCAAGATCCCGAAATAGAAAGGTAAGCAACGAATCCAGAAGGAGCGTTACTTTACAATATCACCTCAAAGTGCAAAATAAATATATACGTGTATGCAGAACATTTTTTTTAAATACATTGAACGTAGGTCGACGTGCTGTGCTTACATGGGTAAAGAAACCTCTGGTTTCAAAATCTAATTTAAATGAAAGTGTTCCGAAAAAATGTAGTCAAGACAGACAATCCCTTAACTCATTTTTTGACTCGCTACCATCTATGGAATCCCATTATTGTCGTGCTTCAACGAATAAAAGATATCTTTTGCCTGAATGGCGTTCGAAAAAGATGATTTACGACTTTTATGTTAATGATTGGTGTAAAAGCCAAAAAGTGCACCCGCTCTCGATTTCGGTATTCTACGAAATATTTGATATCAAAAATCTAAGCTTATTCTCACCAAAGAAGGATCAATGTGAAACCTGTTCACGTTATTCAGTCGGCAACCTTTCATATGAAGACTACACTCTTCACCAAGAAAAAAAAGAAGAAGCTAGAAATGAAAAAAACCAAGACAGAAATGAAGAAGCAAATGTGTTCACCGTTGATCTTCAAGCTGTCTTAATGGCTCCAAAATCTCAAGTCAGCAGTCTCTACTACCGGACAAAGTTGCAGGTGCACAATTTGGTTTTTCATAATCTTATAAACCAAAAGGCATACTGTTTCTTATGGAATGAAGTTGAAGGCGGAGTAACTGCTGAGGAATTTGCAAGCATATGGGTTTTTTTTATTGAAGAAAAAATTATCCGTGAAAATGACCCTAAAAAAATTATTTTTTACAGCGATGGGTGTAATTATCAAAATCGTAATTGCTTAATGAGTAACGCCCTGTTAAATACAGCAATCAAACATAATGTTACTATAGAACAAAAAATTCTTGAAACCGGGCATACCCAAATGGAGGCAGATAGCGTTCATTCTACAATTGAGCGTGCTATGAAAAATAGAAATATTGATGTTCCTGCGGAATATATTGGAATATGTAAAGGAGCCCGAAAAAACCCCGAACCATATGATGTTACCTATTTGGATCATTCCTTTTTTAAAACATTTAAAAACCTTAAATTTATCAAAAATATTCGACCTGGTCGTGGAAAAGGCGATGCAAAAGTAACGGATATTCGTGGTATTAAATATACACCGAATGGTGAAATATATTTTAAGCTCAGATTTCCTGATCCATGGGAAGTACTACCCCAAAGAATAGATGGTAATGTAGTGGCGTTGGACTGGTCAAATTTTCAACAGCTTTACCAGGAAAGAAGAAAAATAACAGCTAAAAAATATGAAGACCTGCAATATTTAAAAACTACTTTGCCGAAAGACCACCACAAATTCTACGACGATTTACCTCACGAATGATTATATTTTTTCACTTAGTAGCTACGAAGTAAGCCTGCCGAATTTTATTTTGTGATAACCATATTTAATATTATTGAATATTTTTTTAATTAATAATTATTGAATAATTTTTAATTAATAATTAATTAATTAATTAATTAATAATTAATGTAATATTTTTTTATTTAACAGCAATGAAATAAGACTGTCTTTAATTTTTTTTGTTACAATAAAAGAAGAAAAAATTATAAAATTGTTTTTTTTTCATAAATATTTAACAAATGATTTTAAGAAAATGTGCTAAGTCCAATGCACAAACATAAAACAAGTTACAGAAAATGAGCTAAGTCCCGAAAATGCTTGAAAATCAGTAGCGTGTGATATTTTTCAATTTCTCCTTTTTGATAATTAAATAATGAACCAACACCGATAAAATTACGTTTAAAGTTTTATAGAATATTTCCATAGATTCATTTAGGAAAGTTTTATGTCTCTCCTGTAAAGTCTTAAAATGTGGACTTAGCACCTTTGCACTCTAAGCTGACGTTATGTTACTTACATATATAAATTACTCGTAGACTTTTTAAAGTATTTTCCAAAATAATTATATCTCGTTTCTATTTGTAACAACGCTTTTTTGCTGTTTAGAAAAAACATACTTCAATAATTGCGGCAAACAATAAACATTTTTGAAATGGAATTACCTTGTATTATTATATCATGCATACATACACACATACACTGAAGGAAACCTGGGGACAAGTGTCTGCAAGTCACCACTTTTGTCAACTATTTTGGTGATGCTTTGTCGACATTGTCAACAAAGAGTCTACATATTTATATTTGCCTTTGATGAGAAATGAAATCTAAAAACGTTTACAATTTATTATAAGATCTGTTCTAAAAATCACATTGCTTAATTAGAATTACATTTACTTTAGAAAAGTAGCCAAAGTGTAGACTAGAATTGCTAAAATGTACTATGGAATCGCTAGTTCAAATGTCTACATATGAACCCAAAAGAACTACCTAGTCAATAGTACCAATGTCAGTAGTGCATTTTCAATGACAAGCACATCTTAAATATCTACATATGTATATAGCATTGTCTGGGGCATTTTAAGTCACTAGAACTGGTGTCTGAATTAAACATTTCTTATAAATTTCTGACTTTATTTTCAGATATTTCGTACGGATTTCTGTTAGACGTATTTAGGAAATTTGATTTACGCTTTCGGATAGATTTCTTTTAAATATCGACATGTCTGATAGATGTCTGAGTGATTTCATATATATGTATGTATATAATTTGTTTTAATTTCCATTTGTTTTGTGATTTTTAATAAATACAAATGTCACATTATACAAAAGAATTTGCTGTGCTTTAGAAAACCATAAGGAATATACGTGTTTAGTTGAAGACATAAAACTTTTGTTTTGCTTGGAACCTCCTTTGAAGCTTTTCACGGTAGAACAAAATTTGGGCGTGAAATATAGGAACTTGTAAAAAAGGCTCAACTTGGTAAGTTTTACATTCTATACGTTTTAGTTTTACTTATTTTATAAATTTAAGATAACGAAATCTAGCAAACAACCGCGGGGCAATGAACTTAAACTGATAAAAGGGAAATTCAAAGACAATAAGTAAATCAGACATTCCTTCAGATGTCTTTTAGAAATTGATACAAATTCTGCTAGATTTCTATCAGAAATATCGAAAAGAAACTCAAAATTTCCCACAACATGTCCGATTCTGATGTTTATGTAGACATTTCTTTCAGACATCTTTTGTTGGATGGGTACATACACACGCACATATAAGTTAGAGTATTATTTCATTTATCACATGTTCGTTAATATCTACGTACATATTAAACGTGAGCGCAAGATGTTAAAAAGTGTACAGTATTGCATGTTTTTGAAACGCAAATTTTGATTGTATGTGTAGTCGAATATTACTAAACAGTAAATACAGAGAACAAGAGAGCAAACAGTGCAAAAATCAGTGCACCTGATTTGACCGGACAGTTTTATCAAGTGCAATAAATATGCTGAGCATTTCATATTGTTCACTAGTTCATTTTACTTAAATTTTCTTGAGAGTAAAATCTCTGATTTTTGAGAGAAAAAATTAAATTAGATTTTTTTATTCATCAATAAAAGTTAAAAAAATTCAAGCTACTACAGTTTTCTATTTTCAACCACTCAACGCGCAAATTAATATAAAATAACTAAAATACAAAGTACAAACCCTTGCTTTTAACATCATACATTTACATACATGTTGTCTGCTATAACAGTATTTCATATCAAGAGACACTATTGAAACAAAATATTCACTACTGAAATTTTATTTCAAACAACAACAAATATTGCATTGGTTGGAAGAAATGCAAATGCTATTGTATGTTTTTATTTAAGAGCACAACAATATTTGTATACACATGAAATCAAGTGCAAGAAAAAAAGAGGCCAATTCATTATTGAACGTTATGAAGTTAGTCTAACAATACGTTTTATGCTCACGTTTAGTACATATGTACATATAAATATTTATTTATTTATTTATTTAATTTAATTAAGTCTATGAATTTACAATTCTTTCAGACTATTTAACACTTAAAATATGAATTAATGACAAAATTTAATTATTTAGATACAATAAAATATTACGTTTTATAACATTACAATTAACACAAAAGTCAACAAGACAATAAAGTTTATTAAAATCCCTACAACATCTTATAAAGGGATCAAAATTAGCATAATTAGTTCTATAAAATTTAACAGAAAGCGGATAGTAGTAGCGTGTGGGACGATTAAGAACGTTAAATGCAATGTTACCAATTAGAAAATCAGAGCAAATATTACCTTTTATTAAATTTAACATAAATATTACATTTATCATTGTTCTACGACTTTTTAGTGATGGCAGCTTTATAAGCGCAAGTCTTGCTTCATAAGGTGGAAGATTTATTGGATTCCAACGTAGTCGACGAAGACAGAATAACAAAAATTGTTTTTGAACAGATTCAATAGTATTTATATGAATGTTATAAGCTGGATCCCATATTATAGAGCCAAATTCCAGAACAGGGCGTACAAGAGATGTATACAATTGTTTTGTTATATATGGATCCTGGAATTCTTTTGCCCAACGTTTGATGAATCCTAGCAAGCTTCGTGCTTTATTAACTATTAAAGTTATATGATGTAAGAAATTTAGTTTAGCATCAAGTAAAATTCCAAGATCATGAAACACATACACTTTTTCCAGCTCATAATCGCCCAAAACATATTTAACGTTTAAATGTTTTTTTCTGAAGAAATACATGTGTTTGCACTTTTTTAAATTTAATTTCATTAAGTTTCGGCTGCACCAGGAATAAAATGAATTTAAGTCTTCCTGGAGAAATGAATGATCTGCATAATCATTAAAGCTAAAAAAGATTTTAACATCATCAGCGTACATTAGAACATTTGAAAATTTTAATATTTTTGGTAAATCATTTATGAATAACGAAAACAGCAGTGGTCCAAGATGACTTCCTTGCGGGACACCAGATGTAACAGCAATAGACTTAGAAATTATATTTCGGAAAAAAACGTTTTGGCTTCTATTGGATAGATAGGATTGAATCCAACTTAGGCTATTTTGAACAAATCCCATTTGGTGTAATTTTCTTAATAGGAGTTTATGGTTCACTTTATCAAATGCTTTACTAAAGTCCATGTAGACCACATCCGTTTGTTTTCGTTGAACAAAACCACGATTAACAATAGTTGTAAGTTGCAAAATATTAGTAACAGTTGAGCAACCCTTACGAAAACCATGTTGGGACGGAGATAAAAGAGATGAAACATGGTGACAAAAATGATCAGTAATGAGTTTTTCGAAAAGCTTTGGTATAATGCTTAATTTGGCTATACCTCTGTAATTCGTGATGTCAGATTTGTTTCCAGATTTAAATAATGGTAGAATATAAGAATCTTTCCAATATTTTGGGATGTATCCAAATTTAAGAGACAAGTTAAATATAAGTGTAAGAGGAGTCGCTAAAGCTTCGGCACATTTAATAAGAATACAACATGGTACTTTATCAGGTCCATGTTTGTACGAAAATTTAAGCCTTTTTTCAAGAAGAGGAAGTGATATTGAGTGATTCAAAAACTCCGGAAAAGCACACAGATCGGAATCATTGAAGTCATCATCAGCATAAGTGGCTGCGAAGAAATCCGCAAACATATTACTTATTGTAAGATCAACATCTGATTCAGAGTCTTGAAAATATATAACGGGTGGAAAAGCAGAGCTTCTTCTCTTAGCATTTACAAAGTTATAGAAAGCCTTTGGATTGGATTTAAATTTGTTTTTAATTCTATTTAGATAGCAGGTGTAACATTTTTTGTTAATTTTATTATATTCAGCACGAATAGTAGAATACTTAGCGTATGTTTTGTTCTTTTGTATGTTTTGTAAAGTTTGTTTTTTTTGTTTTTAACTTTAGATAGCAGTTTGGAATTCCATGGGGGACCAGAAAGGTTACAGACAGGTAGATTAGGAATACATTGATTCATGATAAAGTACATTTTTATTGTATTTTTTGTATTATTTAATAATTCATTTTTTAATATTATTTAATAATTCATTTACCATATGATAATTTGCTTTTTTAAAACAGAATGTTCTCACATTTAAACTTAAGACAGGAGCAGGCTCATGAATTGTTTGAAAATATATATTTGCTTCAAAAGTGGGATGATGACGGTCCTCTGGTAAGGTGATAGGAACAGAACGTTGAATATTAATGTCAGTACAATCCGTAACAAATACTAAATCCAAAAGTTTAAGTTTATCGTTATAAATGCCGTTTATTTGGTTCAGATTTAAATCCAATATGCTGTTAATAAACTCAGTATATTTAAGGTTGCATCCAGATGTTAATGGAATGAAATAGCCATCATCTGATGAAAAGTTCCATAATAAAGTAGGCATGTTAAAATCACCAAGAGTAACAATAGAATCGTTTTGGTGAGAAGAATGAACCAGATATGAAATAGCATCCGCATGTTTCTTGTAAGTCGACTCAGATGAAATTGGAGGAATATAAGAACAAGATACAATAATTTTCTTATGTTTTAATTTTATAAGTACGCTTATAAACTCAATATCCTTTCACATTGCTACCACGAGTACGCCTATAAATTATGTAGTTATCACATAAAATTTCAGTATTTAATACGTTTTCAATAAGCCAGGTTTCAGTAAGAACTATGATGCTGTAGTTAAAAGAGTAACTCTGATTAAATAACGACGTTAGTTTTGTATTTATTCCACCAACGTTTTGGTAAATTAGACAAATATTTTCAGTATACGAATTCAGTTTTTTTGAACATTTAAATCACGTGTGGGTAGTTGAGCAACAGCATTTCGCCTTTCTTTATATATATACTCATGAACAAAAGTACTTATAGGCCAAAAGAAGAAGGCCAGAAGGCACTTGATTTTTGTTTAAAGTTGACGTAGATGGAGTTGTTAGAGTTATAGCGTTACATCAAAATTGGTTACATCAATAGGACCAGTACTTCCATTTGTAGTTTTTAGCAAATTTGTTGATTTATTTGGAATACACACCAGTGGACTTACATCAATTGAAATTGTGTTTATTGGATTGGTAATCACGGGAATTGATTTTTCAGTTGACACGTTTCCAATATTCTTCTTCTTGCGTTTTGGGGACATGTTTTGAGGCGAAATTACAAATTTGAATATAATTCACCAAACTTTCAACTCTTCATTTAACTAATGATGATTTTGGGATGAACTCCATTTTCGGCGAATACTGGACATATTTGGATCTGAAGTATGTGCTGGAGAAAAAATCTATATTCATAGGGTTTTCTTCTTCAAAAAGATTCCCAATTATCAACACATTCTGTTAAATAATGCTTTCTGCAACTGCCGACGTCATATTCTTCCGATAGTATTTTCCATTATATGTATGCTTTACGTACATAAGTCGCACGACAAAAACATTAACGTTAAAGAAACAATTTTCTAAAAAGAAAAAAACTAGTTTTTTGTTTCTCATTTTCTTTTGTTAAAGTTTTTGATTGGGTCCATTCCCACCCTTAAATTTTTAGTAATTGTTATAGCGGCCGAAGTAACACATCTACTTTCTATAAATATATCAAGTCTACCTATTACGATTAAAAAATAAGTCACTATATGTGAAAAACATGTCACTGTCGGAACACCCTTTAATTTTTAGTAATTGTCATATCAGTCGCGGCTCTCGAAATTTTGTACAGAAGATGTGTTTCTGTACAAAATTTCGAGAGTTTACCTATTATGGTTGAAGAAATAAGGCTTTATACATGCAAATCACGCCACTGCCGGAAAACCCCTTAATTTTTATTGTTTTTTATAGGGGTCATAGTAATACCCCATCTGTAAAAATTTCAGGATTATACCTATTATCGTTCAAAACTAAGGCCATATACAGGCAAATCACGTCACTATCGGAACACTCTTTAATATTTAGGTTCAATTTTGTATACTTGTTTATAAAGCGAACAAAGTTTTAATTACTCTGCAAATTTCAAGTCGTTGCCTCCTACAGCTCAAGAAATAAAGACATAATAGTAAATAACACGTCACTTTCGGAACGCCCTATAAGATTGAGTATTTGTTGCTATAGCGGCCACAGGTATACACCTCCTCTAAATTTCAAGAGTCTACCTATTATAGTTCAAAACTTAGGCCATAGACAAGCAAATCACTCGCTATCGGAACATCCTTTGATTTTTTTATACTTGTTTATATAGCGAACTAAGTTTTAATTACTGTTTGTAAATGTTATGTATGCCTCCTACAGTTATAAACACATATACGTGAATCACACGTCTCTATCCGAACACCCTATAAGTTTTAGTATTTGTTGCTATAGCGGAAACAGTTATACATCTTCTGTGAAAATTTCAAGAGTCTACCTATTAAGGCTCCAGGGATAAAAGGCGCTGTCAGAAAGACGGACAGACATAGTAGCGAAAACAATAGGGTTAAGTTTGTACCCTTTGGGTACGGAACCCTAAAAATGAACACGAAATGAAAGAGAAATACACGTACTATAAGATGTAATATGTCATTTTACGAAGAAAAAATTAAATTAAATGAAAAAACTGCACTTTCTATTATATTCAACTTAACTCTCGGAAATTTTGGGACACCCTTTACTATCTGAATTCTGAATAGTACAGTGTTTAGAAAGTTTTTTGGTTTTTTATTTAAAAACTATAAGTCTACATCATAATGTATACATTCATGTAAACTTATGTATACTCCCAGATCGCGTCACTTAACTTCAAAAGCATTGCCAGTTTTTCGTAACGTTTTTGCTATTTTTTTTAAGATTTTAGATGCTTCAATTCACAAAAAAAAAACACACCGGTTTTAAGAATACAAACAAACATAAATACGAATAAAAAAGGGTATCAGCGGATAGAGACCAATGAAGAACCTATCTATGTATATATTGGTTTTAGGCTAATGGTATTAAATAGAAGTTTGCAATTTAAGCTTTGGGTAAAGTTTCTGCCAATAAGCCAGTTTTTTGCACTGCCTTAAACTTTTTTTTGTATTAACTCTGTCTCATGACGAATATATTTTACTAGGTGGCAGTACGGCGAAGTTAATTACTTTTTGATGTGTAAGCCAGCTGTCAAAAATGTTTGAAGATTAAAAAAAAAAATCTACAAAATACTACTACCAAAAGTTAAGGAAAAAGTGTTTTTAGTTGTTAGCAGTGATATACTCGTAATACTTATAGTTATTGTTTTTGAAGTTTCGCATACATTAGCCCAATTCACAATCTTGTGCAAATGGTCTTGCATCATAGCATTTGCAAAATGGTATTGGATAATTTTAAAACACACTAACAAAATATATACAAATGCATATGCTACACTTTTGGAAATAAACAAGACCAAAAATCATAGTTTTTATTTCCTAAGCATATGCAAACTGACAGCTGACAATATAAATTAAATAAAACATATGAAAATTAAAATCAACATAAAATATGAAAAAAGAAATAAGAATTTAAAAATGGACCCAAAAGAACATAATAATATATTACTGGATAACTATTACTGGACTGTCTGCCGAATTTTATTATTGATAATTCCGTGATCTTTAGTATTTCTTCACTAAAAATTCCAAACAAATACAGTTGCCCTAAACTGTAATCTAGTACTAGACTACAGTTAAATTTTGGGCAAGTTGCGTCTATTACCTGGGCAGTTTGATAATTCCGCGATTTTTGTACCTCTAGTGCAGTAATTTACAATGGACACTGGTGCCGTTAACTGTTATTTGGTACTAGACGACTGTCGATTTTTGGCCATGATGTGTCTTTTAAAAGGACACTTTGATAATTCGGTTACTTTTTGTGTTTGCAACTTCCGATGCAACACTATTTCCTCTCGTTAACAGTTATCTTTTACGCGACTTCTGACGAATTTTGGACAATGTACGCTTGGCTTTTAATTAAATGTATATTTTCTTATTTTCAAAGAGTATTCTCGTTGAAAACAACTTCTTCAGCAGTTTTATCTATTAAAGAATATGTATACTAATTGTACTTTCCTTCAACGAAAATTTTATTGTAGTAAAAATTCCAATAGGAAATTTTTTGTTAATAATGGATTACAAATCTGTGATTCATTAGCTTTAAAATGAAGTATGTCCCATCCCGTAATCTATCTTAGTTTGTCCACAATTTGCAAAAATCCGTCAGAGAAACACCACTTATATGTGAGAATATTTTAAGGAATTTTTTGGATATCCAAAACATTTTCCTTAAAATGTCTAAATGGATTACAAATCTGTGATTCATTCGCTTTAAAATGAGGTATGTCCCATCCCGTAATCTATCTTAGTTTGTCAACAATTTCGAAAAATCCATCAGAGGAACACCACTTCAAAGATATTTAAAATTTACAAATATGTCGCAAATATGAAAAGATATTTACAAATATGTCCCAAATACGAAAACATATTTGCAAATATGTCACAAATACTAAAAACGTATTTATAAATATGTAATTACGTAAGTCGTTACGTCGAAACGTAACATATTTATCTTCACTCACTTAGTAAGGTGTTGCTGAAAAATAATATGCTTGCATCAAATCTGGTAGTATCATATTTGTATTCCTACTTGGAAATTATTTTACTGTCAGCATGATCCGTAATATAGTAAAATGGTTACATAAGGTATATTACAGATTTAAGGTATGATGGATCCCTACAAGTATAATTTATATAGTTCTGAAAGTGTTTATAATAAGCTTTCCGTCCTAAGGCATGTATTTCATAAGAACAAATTTCGTAGCTGTATTCAGTTTGAACTTTTAGGGTAAAAATGAAACATGTAACCTGCTTTTTGTAATATCTGCAAATTTAAATAATTGTTTCTATTTTTGGATAAAAGGAATAAAAATAAAATAAAAAATGACGAGTTCCTTTGATTTTTTTTTTTTTGCTCTAATTTAAACTCTGTCCACAGTAGATAATAAATGAATAACATTAAACTAAAATCATATTAGTGTAACGTGTAGACCACATATGTTTATGTATTTTACACGTTTGTCCAGTGAAACTTAAAATTACTCAGTGATCGAAATGTCACTTTAGTCTCTAGATTTGTTGTAGTAAAAATTGTGAGTAACGTACGAACTGAACATTCTCGCCATATACACTCGTAGTTACCAGCCAGCATTTCTAAATTAAAGATTTCCAAAAATATGTAAAAATAAACGTTAGGAAATAAATTTCCTTAATGTGGAATATTTTCTCTGAATTTTTAAGGATTAACTCACCTTTCGATTTCATTCTGTCCATGAATATTTGTTACAGCTGCAATGTATTTCATAATTATTTTGGATGCTTCCGTTTTGCCAGCACCAGATTCTCCCGATATCAATATGCAGGTGTCCTGATGCCGCTGCTTCAATATCCTGTAAGCGGCATCAGCAATCGCGTAAATGTGAGGCTGATTTTCGAATAATTCTCGCCCCTTGTAGTTTTTTATCGTTTCTGGGCCATAAATATTTAGTTGTCTGTAGGGATTCATAGAAACGCAAACTTCACCTATGTATGTGTATATAGAACCAGCTTGAAATCTGTTATAAAGCAAAAAGAAAAAAAAAAATAAATTCGGATTATCAAATGTGGATGTGGAATAAAAAATTAATATGATTTGTATATTTCTTCAAAACGTAATTGAAATAAAATTAAATCATCTCTTTTTTGAAAGTAACCACACCAAATTTAAAGATTCTTTCCTTAATAGTGCTGCTGATATGGTTTATATATTAACTCTGTACAGAGGCACCGGTCTCTGGGTAATTACACAAGGATATTGCAACAAAGGTTTTGTATAAAATTCTATTTTTGTGGAGTTCTGTAAAGTGTCTTAAATTTCCCGTTTACATATAAAAGGAAATTTGTTTAGGTAATTTAAAGGGGTACAATTGTGTACCTTCCTAGATTTTATCTCTTCTAAAAATTGGTGTTTTGTATTCCATATCGATTACTATCTGGACCAGCAACAACATTTTCAAAAATACGTCATGTTACAGCCTTGTTATTTATAAAGATTTTCAGTGACTTTGTAACCAGTTCCGCTTGTTATACTCCAATTTTATTTAGTTTGAAGTAAATTTGAATTTTTGCTTAAGCCCAGTATTGAGTTCAGGTTTTCATGCGGAATGTAGGCAAACTACATACATACATACAAACTACAATAATAAATTTATATGAAAATGTCATGAAAAAATGTTGCGGAAGTAGTACTCTGTTTTTACTGTGTAAAAACATTAAAATGTTTCTGGCAACACTTTACCAAAGCTGTAAAATAAAGCAAATGGGCATTATTTCATGTGGAATTTGCTTTTGCTAACATTTGTAAAACAATGTGGTATACTAAAAAACAATAAAATCGCAAAATTCTTCCAAATCGCGAGATAGACCCTCATTTTAAATGTAAAATTTTCCTTGTGAAATAATAAATGTTGCTCAACATTTTTTACAAATTCGAACAGAGTACTAGGGAGTGTAAGGATCTGAAAATATTTAAATCGAATCGCTCCAATGATGAAATTGTATCAAATCGGGATCAACTATACCAAAATTTAGCATTAAGTAAAAAAACCGTTGTTTCTAGGCAACGACAGATGAAATTCTATTCCCATTATCCTAGGACCCGCTACAGCAAACCAATCATCTACTTAGCTGGAATAACAACTGATTACCGAAACTAACACAATTAAAAATAAATTTGGCACACAAGATGTACTTGATGCTCCCAAGAGGAGTAATGAAAAAAAAACATACATACATACAGTAGCTCAACAAAAGGACGAATCAAAACCTGTATACCTTGAATCCTTGAATATCTGTTTCTGTGTTGCTAATTTATTAACAATTAGCTGTGCCCACCACGTCGTGGGCGTCCCGAAAATATTTTGCTCGATTTTGCTTTGAAAGTATTCCACACCAATTGTAAGACTCTTATTTTTATAGTGCTTCAGTTATGGTTTATGTATTTACTTTACATAAAGGTACCCATCCCTGGATAAAATTCTAAAATTTATAAAAAATTCTAAACTTCTAAAAATTATTTAAAATATTTTAATAACAATGTAATTCCGCAAAGTAAAAATGCAAATTTTATTCAATCGGCGCCATCTGTTGCCCACAATATCCCAGTTTAAAAAAAAATCCTTTAAACCGGATATTGCGTACTTTGGATTATGGATTAAAAACCATTTTCTCTTGGAGATATGTTTGCAGAAAAAGGTATCCTATATTGGAGTCATGATGGATTTTGTTTAAATCCATTAAGTAGTTTTTACGTGATGCTAACGCAAAAGAAAAGCAGACAGACAGGCAGTCGGAAATGAGTTAATATTTTATTATATGTATAAATTATTTATTTCATAAGCAAAAGTCTTCAATATTAAAAGCTGGTTATAACACGATGTCCACGTGCTTCAACCCACCACCACGAAAGTCATCGGATCTTAATCCGATCCAAAGACCTTACGATGTCTCATTAGAAAGAATGGAAAGTATATCAGCCGAATACTGCCGAAAACTGATTGAGGCGATGAAAAAAAGTTCAAGCGCTGTAGTTCAGCGAAAAGGCCTTGCAACTAAATTACCTATTACATTCTTATACATAATAGGGTTATCAAAGTAAATAATGAAATCCTGAACATAATTCAACAATGTTGCAATTTAGTTAGCTATAGCCAGAGTAGGAGAACTATGAAAGTAGAAGTTAAAAAATTTATTTAAAAAATTTTATATGAAATTGTACCAAAAAAGCATAAAATGTACTAGTGTACCACTGATGTGTCGATTGTACCAAAATTGGTACAATTGTACCACAAATCCCAACACTGGCACTAACTAGGCTTTAAAAAGAAAATTTAGCAGCTGAAAGCTTCGGGTTAATTAAAGTGGAGCGATATACGGAGTATAATTAATTGTCATCGTTTAAAAATGTTTAAAAAATAATGATGCTGATTTTTGAAAAGATAAATAAAATTTTCACCTTGATGGAGTCGTTAATTATTAAAATGGCCGCATTTGGAATTTAGAGAACCCACCAGTTTTGAGAACTGTGGCACAATTGTAGAAAAGAAAGAAAGAAAAATTATTGAACTCAAAAACCGTTACCGTCGTCACAATACCACAACCGTTACCGCGTCTCCTAACATTGCTTTCTATACATAGGTCTGCTCGTTTTGGTTGAAGAAAAATAATTGAACACGCATCATCGTCACATATATATACATATAGGTATACTTATCTATATATATATATATATAGATAAGTATACCTATATGTATATATTTTCACACAAAGTTTGTCATAAGCGGATATTTAAAAAAGAAACAAAACTTGTAGAGCTGAAAACTGTAATAAAACTGTCAACTGTAATCATAAAAAGATTATTATCAATATTTGTATTTAATTATTCTGTGAAAACTTAAATTACCTTTTTGCTTTGTATTTCATAAAAGAAATCGTGGGAAAAAGTAATCACAATTTACTTAATTTTTTACCTTCTATCGGCAGTCCCAACGACTGCCCTGCACTTTTTTTACTTAATCAATTTTATTTTTTCAATTTTTTCTTCAATAATAATTAGAAATGTTTATTCATAGTTCCCCAACCTTGTCTAGAACTAAATAAATGTTCAGGATTTCTATTATTTACTTTGATAACCCTTTTATATATAAGTGATAATTAATTTAGCTGCAAGGCCTTTTTGCAGAACTACAGCGTTTGAACGTTTTTGCATCCTACTAATGTATTGCAGTATTGCTTTTTTCCCTTCCTTCGTTAGTAATTAGATTACTTTTTAAATATTCTTCCAAATAACTCCAGGCATACTCTATCGGGTTAAGATCCGGTGGCTTTGGTGATGTTTCAAGCAAGGAATTAAGGTCAATTATAATTACTTTAAAATATCCTAGAATAAAAGTTTTGATTTAATTTGAATTTATCCTATTTTAATGTCGAGCTATTGTATATGTGTACATATATTTTATTTGTTTTTTGTTACTGTATGACAAATTTTGCTACAATTGATGCAATTTTATTTAATTTGGTACAATTTTATCATTGGGGCGCACAGTGAACGGTCCCCATAGTAAAACTGGAAAAAAATCGAAGGAGTTATGAAATTTTTGGCACATATCTCTACAATTTTCAAAAATGAATTAACATTTTTAGAAATCCTTTTATTTTTCCGGTGCGGGGACAATTAAAAACCCAAAATTCCCCCATTTCAGTAATTATTTTTTTGAATCTTATTTATCATTTCACATACAAAATGATAAAGCGTGATAGTTTTTTTCATAAAATATAACCAATCTCTAGTTATTTAGGGTTGCCGAATACCTTTTTTGAATATTTGTATTCAAATAACATTATATGTATAAATAGGGTTACCAAATTGAAAACACTAAATATTTTAAAATTAAATTATTATTTAAGATAAAGAACATATTTATATAAAGATTAATAATAAAGTTACAAACAAATTCAAATAATATAACAATTGTAAACAATTTCTTAATCACTAAAATAAGTTTCTGAATCTGAATCAGTGTTAATAGATTCATTCATCTACTATTATGTAATTACTAATTTCTTGGTTATTGTTGAAAGAGCTGCTTGTATTTATTTTATTTCTAATAGATGAAATTAATGGATCAGAAGAAATAAGGAGTTTATTCATTAAATCATGCTTACAATTTTCTCTGCTATTTTTTTTTGAGTGTGCTCAAGTCTTTCTTAATTGTTTTGTGAAGACATTCTAAAGCAATCGCCCCTGCACTCACCTTGTATTAGTTCGCCCTGGTTTAAAGCATAGCCTACTATTATCATACATTATCAAATATTAAAAATATCAACCATAGATAAAGGGTGTGAAGATAAATTCGTCAGTTAAATACGTCCCACACCTCTGTTAACTGCGTTCCACAAACTGTAACAAAATTTTTTTACAAATTGAAGCGTAAAACTAGTAGGTTCCAGCAGTATATTTTCTACGTCCAGATTGTGGCCATTATCGGAGATATATATATTTTAAAATTTTAATTTTTCGAAAAAAAATCTGAAAAAATATGAAATTTTTAAATGGATCCAATGGGTATTTAGAGAAGACATGAATCGGGTCACCGGAAAATTGAAATTAGCCTAAGACTAGTAGATTCCAGCAGTATAATTTCTACGTCCAGATTGTGGCCAGTATCGGAGATATATATATTTTAAAATTTTGATTTTTCGAAAAAAATATGAAAAAATATGAAATTTTTAAGTGGATCCAATGGGTATTTAGAGAAGACATGAATCGGGTCACCGGAATATTGAAATTAGCCTAAGACTAGTAGATTCCAGCAGTATAATTTCTACGTCCAGATTGTGGCCAGTATCGGAGATATATATATTTTAAAATTTTGATTTTTCGAAAAAAATATGAAAAAATATGAAATTTTTAAGTGGATCCAATGGGTATTTAGAGAAGACATGAATCGGGTCACCGGAATATTGAAATTAGCCTAAGACTAGTAGATTCCAGCAGTATAATTTCTACGTCCAGATTGTGGCCAGTATCGGAGATATATATATTTTAAAATTTTGATTTTTCGAAAAAAATATGAAAAAATATGAAATTTTTAAGTGGATCCAATGGGTATTTAGAGAAGACATGAATCGGGTCACCGGAATATTGAAATTAGCCTAAGACTAGTAGATTCCAGCAGTATAATTTCTACGTCCAGATTGTGGCCAGTATCGGAGATATATATATTTTAAAATTTTGATTTTTCGAAAAAAATATGAAAAAATATGAAATTTTTAAGTGGATCCAATGGGTATTTAGAGAAGACATGAATCGGGTCACCGGAATATTGAAATTAGCCTAAGACTAGTAGATTCCAGCAGTATAATTTCTACGTCCAGATTGTGGCCAGTATCGGAGATATATATATTTTAAAATTTTGATTTTTCGAAAAAAAATATGAAAAAATATGAAATTTTTAAGTGGATCCAATGGGTATTTAGAGAAGACATGAATCGGGTCACCGGAATATGGAAATTAGCCTAAGACTAGTAGATTCCAGCAGTATAATTTCTTCGTCCAGATTGTGCCCAGTATCGGAGATATATATATTTTAAAATTTTAATTTTTAGAAAAAGAATATGAAGAAATATGTAATTTTTAAGTTGTACCAATGGGTATTTAGAGAAGACATGAATCGGGTCACCGGAATATATATATCTCCGATACTGGGCATAGTCTGAACGTAGAAATCTACTATTCTTAGGCTAATTTCAATATTCCGGTGACCCGATTCAAGTCTTAATGTCCAAATTTTACTTCGAAGTGGCGTCAATGTAGAGTTGTGCTTGTTAGTTCATGAAAGCGAGCGATATTTTTAGTTCAGATCACTTTACTGAACTAGGTCGGTCTTTTAGAATGTGTGTGAAGATAAATTACTAAAGTAAATCTCAGATTCGAACCAATTACGTTAACATGCTAGCACCGCGCTGGTAGTCACATAAATCCTGGCAATATATCTTCAAAATGGAATTGTGATCACATTTAGGTACCAAATAGAACCTTAAATGAAGCTTTTCTGCAAAATTTTAAAAATTTGAGTACGTTAAATTGCCACCCTAGTAATTTACCTTTTTTGAAAATATCAAGAGTCTACCTATTACGGTTAAAGATTTAGAAGGCGCTGACAGACGGACAGACATTGGTGCAAAAACACTAGCTTTACGTTTTTAACTGTTGGGTACGGAACCCTAAAAATCATAGTTTTTAATACTATAATTTCTAAGATTAATTGTGGGAACGCCAGAATAATATTAATTAAAAACAGGCTTATCTAAAAAGTAATCGCGATTCTACAACAAAACAATTTTGAAGTTACTCTTACTGGCAAACTCCGTATATACATGAACTAATGAGCTGAAGTGAACTAAGGAGCTGAACTGAACTAAGAAGCTGAATTAAACTAAGGAATTCAATTGAGCTAAGGTGCGGAACTGAATTGAACTAAGAAACTGATATGACTACAGTCTGGTGAACCGCTCACCTGGTTCAGTTAAGTGATTAGTTAAACTGAACTAGGCCGTTCATGAACTACGCAATTCTACTACGTTGTTACTTAACAAAACTTTAGTTAAGTCTTAGGATTTATATTGATTTCTAATATATCCGAATAATTAGCGACTCTTAATGAAAGATTTTATGCTTTCAAAAAATGTTTATCTACAATCTTTTATGCAAATCGCGATAATTTTGGTTTGTCTGTTAATTTTTAACCGAATTCTAACATTGCAAGTCTTGAAACAGACTATCTAAATCGAACAAAACTTCTTCGCAATTTTCTTTTTAACAACGCTTTTTTCTATTCAATTCAAATCTTGCACAAAACATAGAAAAACAGAATGTGTGATATGATGAAATTAATTCCCTTAGAATAGTAGTATGAAAAGAAATATTAGCATGAAGCGACTCGATTTTCATTGGCATTTGACGCCTTCAGTAGTTAATTGTTGGTGTATTTTAATTTTTGCAAATCAATAATCAAACATTGCAAATGTACATGAACTAAAAAGAAAAATTAATTACTAGTTGTAACAACGTAAAGCAATACTAAACCTTAGTCACACTATACAAATATTTGACGAAATAGACGTAACCATTAAATAATTAAAACGTCTTTGGGTACTGCCCTGATAAAGTACGAAGTTGTATTCTTGGTTAATATGCTAATGCTTTAGCGACTACTCTTACAATCATGTTTAACTTGACTCTTAAGTTTGGATACTTCCCAAAAAATTGGAAAGATTCTCATAATTTACATTATTTAAATCTGGACACAAGTCTGACATCACTAATTACAGAGGAATTGCATAATACCAAAGCTTTTTGAATAACTTATTGCTGATCATTTTTGTCATCATTTCTTTTATCTCCCTCTCAACTAAGTGTTGTTCAACTGTTACGAACCTTTTACAACTTACAACTCTTGTTAATCGTGGATTTAGTCTATAAGGACTTTAGTAAAGCTTTTGATAAAGTTAAAAAGTTAGGCTTAAATATAATAAATAAAAAATATATAATATAAAAAAAACACTATCTACAAAACTCTGCAATAATTTTAGAAATTTATTATAAATTTTAGAATCGGATACTCTATATAAAGAAAATGTATAAACCATAACTCAAGCACAATATGTAAAAATGTTCCATAAATATATTTTAGGTATGAAAGACTTGTATTAAGAAACAAATTTCAACCAACAACAAAGAAACAATATCTACGGGAGGAGGGCCTTATAATCAAATATATATTTCAAAAAAAGGAAGGTTGGTAGAAGGGATAAATAAATTAAAAGCAATAATCGGAGGGAGAGTGTATTAAGATGACGAGAGCTGTCAAAGAGTTTAAAACAAACAAAAAAAGACTTAAGAAACATTTAAAATAATGTATAATAAATAATACTGACAATAAGAAACGCGAACTTTCAGAATCATTAGAAACACTAATAGAGATATTTAAAAAAAACTGACGAGAAATTAGAGAGGCAAAATACGATGTTAACTGCAAATATTACAACAGAGTTTAAAAGACATAATCAATAATTCTTGCAAAAAAAACCGACAACAAAACAAATATATGTGCATCAATTCTAAACTAAAAATTTAAAAGGAAGTAATCTGTAAGAAATAGTACTCAAATCAAATACTTTTATACTTGTTGCTCTAACGGACATAGTAATATACGTTCTGCACATTTAAATGTCTATCCATAACGGTTCAGCTGATAAAGCCATATACGATAAATTACGTCAGATATGAGGATACCCTTTATTTTTTTATACTTATTATTACTGACACAGTAACGGTTCCAAGGATATGGCCATATAGGTTAAACAATATCACCTAGGGGACACCCTTTAATTTACAATTTTAAATTAAACACTTATTTTAAAGGACAGATTCTTTGTAAATTTCAAATGTCTGTCTAAAACGGTTTAAAACTTTGGCCATATGCATCAATTTAAATCAATTATTGAGACACCCTTTAAAATTTTAAATATTTATAAATGTTATTATACGGGACATAGTAGTAGAGATTCTGTCTAATTTTCAAGTGTTTGTCTATAACAGTTCAAAAGATAGGGCTAGATAGGTAAAATTATATCAGTTATGGGGACACCCTTTAGTTTCCAAATTTAAATTATATACTTGATGTTATAAAGGACTTAGATATACAGGTTCTTTGTAAATTTCAACCGTCTCTCTGTTACGGTTCAAAAGTTTTGTATTATACATCAAATTACATCAACTATTGGGACACCCTTTAACTTCTAATTATAAATATTTAATTTCTGATTATAAATATTGGACATTCTGTCCAATTTTCAAGTGATTGTCTACAATGGTTCAAATGGTTCATATATTTAAATTGACGTCACATATAGGGACACCCTTTAATTTTTAAGTCTATTTTTTTTATTAATTTCTGTTATTGGCAGCTATAGTAATAAGCAGTTTTTTTAAATTTTAAAAAGGTGCCCTTTACGGTTAATAATACACGTAAAAAACACGTATGTTGTATGGGGACACCCTTTAATTTTCAAAATTCTGAACTTCTTTTAAAACGGGACCAATCTGTAAGCAATCGGTTCAGAAATGACTGAGTTCTGCGGGTACATAAAAAAGCAACATTCGGACGAATTGATAACCTCCTTCTTTTTTTGAAGTCGGTTAAAAAATGGAAAAGGCCACCTATGAACAAAATTACCTAAATAAGATTATATGTGTGAAGATAAATTTTAAAATGTTTAGCTGAGACACAAACCTGCTAATTTAATAGAGCTCTGTTAAACTGCAAACATACCTCTGTTAATGGAATAAATCTTCGGTTTATTCATCAAAACTGCAATTTCATGGAAGCAATGCAAGATGGCAAAATAATACGTTTTGTTACCACGGAGGCCTTTTATACTTGTCCATACTTGGAAGTTTTATTTTGCCATCTTTTCTGGTTTCCAAGATAAATGGTCTCATTTAGAGAATCTCAAATTTTAAAATTTAAAAAATTCCCAAAATCTCGTTCCAACTTGCACTGTTAAAACTTCCAAGTATAGACAAGTATAGGAGGCCTCCCTGGTAACAAAGCGTATTCATTTTTATTTTGCCATATTTTCTGGTTTCCAAGAAAAATGGTCCCTTAGAGAATCTCAAATTTTAAAATTTCAAAAATTCCCAAAATCTCGTTCCAACTCGCACTGTTAAAACTTCTAAGTATAGACAAGTATAGAAGGCCTCCATAGTAACAAAACGTATTAATTTTTATTTTGCCATCTTGCATTGCTTCCATGAATTTGCAGTTTTAATGCATAAACCGAAGATTTATTCCATTAACAGAGCTATGTTAGCAGTTTAACAGAGCTCAGCTAAATTAGCAGGTTTGTGTCTGGGCTAAAAAATTTGAAAATTTATCTTCACACACATTATTTTTATTTGGCAATAATTGCAAAAAAATAAAAGACAAACAGTGTAAATATATTATTAAATAGAATTTGCTTACTATATATGTTCGGATCTTTAAATTATCTTAAATGTAATCACAAACAGTTTTTTACCTCTACTGAAAATTTTTAAATTTTGAGTTAATACCCTCTTATTGATCAAGTGCGATATGTAACTAAATAACGTATAAACAGTTGCATTTTACAGAGTTGAATTCTAGGAAAATGAAACATTAGTGGAATATCAAATCTCTCGAAACCGATTATACAGTAGTCGATTTTTAAAGACGATTTACTTTTTAAATCAGTCGATTTCCATCAAATACCTGAATATATAATTTAATCAATAATTTTTCAAATTAAATTCCATTACAATTAGTCACAAATACATTTTTTACATTTGATTCGTAAAATGCTATACTAAGAAGACTAATTTCCATTATAATTTCATCATTTTTTATTGGAGCAGATAAGTTAAAACTCAAATGTCTCCAAGGCTATTCACAAGCAAAATTTAATAAATAATTTTTATTTTATTTTTATTAACAAATGGAAAATATTTTATTTAAAAATGACTCACTGCAAATGACCAACAACACTACTCCATATGGAGTTGTATTTGCATTAAAAACAATCAGCCTCTGAAACAAATACTAATAAGCACTTAATATACTCGTATTACACACTATCAAAAACAATCATATTAAATTTATTTTCACTTAATTTATAAAAATAAATACATGAATTTTATTTGCAAAAATAGTTTTTCTAATCTAAATATTGAGGCGGTGCAATCAATCACACAAGTCGCCAGGTTATCCCATTAGCGCATTTTTGCCTTAATTATACCACGATTATGCGTACGTCTTATTTGCATTATCTTATTGGGATTTGCTCACAATTACTAATTAACGACACTATTTGCAAATAACGCGTATGAGGTTGCCACTTCTTTTTTACAAAAATATAGGGAAAATCTGCTTTCGCTTTTCCATTAATTGCATTGTAAAAAAAGTTAATTTGTTTAATCACAACAATTTATTAAAAATGTTAATTTTTTAAATGTAAGCAATTGTGTGCTAAAATAAAATATTTAAATATAAAAAATATACAAAAAGGTAATAATTTGTTAGAGTAGTAGAGTTTTTATCTGTCGATGCTGATGCAACAGTTCCCTAAGATTTGAATTTCGTGATATTGAAAGGGCAATAACTGATTAAATAAAACAACACTGATTTTTAAACAATAATAAGACTGTAATGGAGCTGAGTCAAACATTTTTTATTTGTACAGCAACAGTTATTGCTGAGGCAAAGATAGAATCATACAAACCAATAAGCCTTTAATCAATAGGCCTTTTGATATTTAAGCCAAACTCGATTGTAAGCGAGAAAGAATGTATTCCGTATCTTCAAGTCAGATTCAGAAAACACATATTACTTTCGAAGGAACACGCATATATTAGTAAGTTTAGTTAAAAAGGCCTTTGAAGACGAATTTCTTCAAGGTATTATACTCGTATTAAGACCAATTTTATATATTTTGTATACTAATATCAGGTATGCTCTACAACAACAAAAACAACGTGTATTTTGTTGGTAGAAAATTATATTTTCGATGTCAAAACCAGCTGACTAAAATAACGAAATTTAATTGGTTTGTTCCATTACTTTTCTAGCAGAAACTGCCAACAATAGAGTAAAGCAAAATTATTTATTATCAAATATGAAAAAGTAAAGTAAAAATAAAAGGATAAATTTAGGTGTCGTCATTAAGGATTAAATTAAACATAAAAACAAACGTGTTAGCCAGGAATGTCGCGTTGAAAGAAAGAAACCATAAAAAATAAATCTTTAAATAACCAAAAACAAACATAAAAGAACAGTAATTTAAAACAAACCCTACAAATGACTGTCACACCTGACCGATCATTTGATTGCGTATAACAAACTTTCCATCACGTTCTTAGGAGAAATTGCAAAAAATGTTTGTGTACGTGCGAATTTTTTATCTCGCTCGGTTGTATTAACATCGTTCTTGCATATTTGAAAAAGTGAAACATATGCAAGTTAAGTTTTTTGTTTATGTTAGTTTCGATCATCAATTTCTTGTAGGGAAATTACTGGGCAATTTTTAAAATTGTTTATGATGAGTTTAAATTTTAAATCAGAGTACGTATTTGCTCACCGGTTTGCTCATTCTTCTATTACTGCACATCAGCGAAAGAAAACATACAATGCGCAGTTTCATTCATGTGCAATAATATTAACAAACAGAGTAGATAGAGACGTGTTATTCACGTATATGTGTTTATTTCTTGAACTGTATGATTCACTCACTTAAAATTTACAAACAGTAATTAGTTCGCCATATAAACAAGTATAATAAACTAAACCCAAAAATTAAAGGGGTGATTTGAATGTAGACTCTTGAAATTTTTACAGAACGTGTATAACTATAACTGGCAGCTATAGTAACAAATACTAAAACTTATAGGGTGATACGAAAGTGATGTGTTATTTGCGTTTATGTCTTTTCTTGAGCTGTAGGAGGCAACCACTTAAAATTTGAGACAGTAATTAAAACTATGTTCGCTTTATAAACTATTATATGTGGCCCGAGTTTTAAACGATAATAGGTAGACTCTTACAGGAGGCCATTATAAATATGGCCTAATTTTTAAACCATAATAGATAGACTCATGATGTATTCACAGATGATGTATTACTATGACCCCTACAAAAAACAGTAAAAGTTAAAGCGTTTTCTGACAGTGAAGTGATTGTCATATACATATAACGCCTTATTTTTTGAACCGCAATAGGAAGACTTTTGAAATTTGTACAGAAGATATCTTGCCACGGCTGCTATGACAATTAATCAAAATTATAGGGTGTCCCTTCAGTGACATGTTTTTCACGTATATTGCCTTATTTTTTGAAACAAGACTCCTGATATTTTTATAGAAAGTGTATTACCATGGCCTTTATAACAATAAATACTAAAATTTAAAGGGTGTTCCGATAGTGATACAATTTTCGCGAATATGACTTTAATTTTTTTAATTTTATAACACTTTTTTGCCTTAAACAAAGTTGCCAAAGAAAATTCAAAACAATCCAAAAAAATAATCAGCCGTCGAATTGGACGTACCTGATATTATTCTGCCATGCTTCGGATATACCTACCTACTAGTAATCGAGACTACATCCAAAAATTTACCTACACAGTTTTTCCAAGCATATTTATAAGGTACATACTCAATTTAGAAAAATAGTTAATGAATTTTAAAAAAAAAAAGTGTATGAACCCAAATGTTTTCACACGTTCACACTGCGTGGATACTCGTGCCCTCCTATTCGCTTAAATAATGAAATGATACATCAACTTTTAGAAGTCAAATACTTCCGTAACATCTTACCTGGAAATACCATATAGAATCAAAGTTCACACAAATGAAGTTTAAAGTAGTCCAACTAAACTCGCAAAGTTTTACTGTGCAAATCGATACTCAAACCAGTATCGTGTTTCAGTTAAGGTCAGTGCCCCTTCCTTTTCAAGCTAAAAAAAGGCGCCAAACCAGATTCTTAGAATGATTACAGTAGCAATCCAGTATGTAAAAAACTAGAATATTCACAAAGATCTAAACGTGAGATTGGTTAAAGCAAAATAACGAAACATGTGTCAAAATATTTAAAAAAGCTTGCATAGCCGCTGACTCGCAACATCCTAAACAATTGTGGCTACGTTCAACTAGGAAGGAGATACTGCCTTTATTGGCCGAATACGAGATATAAAGACAAAAGGATAACATCAAATATGAAAATAGTGTTTTTTCCCAAAATTAATAGATACAATAATTTTAGTAGAATGTTAATATTCATTCAATTAAAAAAAATGTTTTCAATATAAAATAAAATATGGTATTTTGTTGTTGCTTTGTAGTTCGAAATGTCAAAAAACATAAAAGAAAATTGAGAAAATTGAGGCGTATGTGTATTTTATTGCTCTCTCACTTTTGCACTATAATTATCTAAACACATACAACTTTTGACATGTCGAACTACGAAATCAGCTGGGCGGACGACACTACCTAGTAAAATAAATATATGTACCTTGGTATAAACAGTGATACATTTGCAATTTATTTGTTATGCAAAAGCGGGCGTACAGCCGTGATCGGTTTATAAATAACTTTGTTGTTGTTTATTTAAAAAAAAATTTTATATTAAATATATTTAAAAAATATTTAGAAATAAAATGAAATGTGTATTTATTTATGCGTATGTGTTTATATGGATATGTGTGTATATTATGTAGTTTGTCGATTGAGTAATAAACATTGTTACCATATTTTTTTTTTCTCAAAAATCTTCAACTCAACCAAAAAAATCCTTTTTTATTAAAAATCTTTTTTAGTGATACATTTTTATATTCACATGTTTTTAGTCTTTTTTATAGACTAAAAATAATAAATATCGCATTTTTATAATTTTTTTTTGTTTTTAAAAAATCTTTTTTTGCTTTTTGATAGCTAAAAAAACTTTAAAAATAAGAGAAATCTTAACAAATGGTAACACTGGTTAAAAACTCAAAAGTATTTGTCATTTATTTGACGAATATATATCGTTTATCTAACATCAAGAGCTAAATTAACGATAGCGGGTATTATTTAAAATTAATAAGGAATATTCTTTAAACCCTATCAGTAGTTAAAGAGAATAAACGAACTTAACGAATATCAACAATGTTAATTTTGTCGTGAAAAACCAGTGAAAGAAGAAAAAGTAGTGAAAGTAGATGTTTTAACGATTTAAAGGTACTGTATACTTTAAGGCATCTTTTATTTTTGAAAGCGGGATAATAACAAAATATGAATTGAAAGCGGGATTATTTAAACTCGGTAGCGCAACAGATAGCGCTGTTTTCAAATAATGAGAAATTACATACTGCCAAATAGCCAATTGAATAAAATTTGTATTTTTATTTGTATTTTTACTTTGTGGAATTACATTGCTATTAAAATATTTTAAACACATTTTACAGAGCCTTACAATATATTTAAGAGTTTTAAAATTTTATATAAATTTTAAAATCATATCCAGGGATGGGTACCTTTATATAAAGTAAATACGTAAGAGTCCTAAAATTTGAATCAAAGCAAAATCGAACAAAATATTGTCAGCTAGTTTATAATAAACTAGGTTTGATATTCGCATAGCTTTAGCGATAAATCGCCTAATATGTCAACTTTTGTAAAAAAAGAACAACAAGATGTGTAACTGTCAATGTAATTTAACGGCCGAATTTAGTAATTCAAGTTAGAGTTGTAGCATGTATTATGACGTTTATTTATATAAATTTATTCTTTTAAAAACTTTATAATGTAGTAGTAAGACAATTTCCTTACTTTCTTAACTAAAATATCTATTATAATTTGTTTACAGAAATTTTAGTTGTAATAAATGTCATTATTCGTTTGTATTGCTTAATGGAATTTAATTGAGGCTTTCAAATAATTAAAATATATTCTTTATTATACAAGCGCGCATAATTACCTATTAACATACATATTTCCAACTTAAAATTCCCATGTATAAAATACTTTAGTATTCGATCAAGACATGAGTAACTTAAAATATAAATAGTATAAAATACTTTAGTATTCGATGAAGACATGAGTAACTTATAATCTTATCGTGGTTCTTATCACTGTAAATGT
Source organism: Phasia obesa (assembly GCA_949628195.1). Classification (NCBI taxonomy): domain Eukaryota; kingdom Metazoa; phylum Arthropoda; class Insecta; order Diptera; family Tachinidae; genus Phasia; species Phasia obesa. Next base: position 80,436,490 of record OX451216.1, read on the forward strand.
TGATTTCTTTGAAACTATTAAGGCAACAATAAGATTGTGATTGATAAATAATTTTATTATTAAATATTTCATTTTTTAAATGTTTTTAAAGTACACAGAAAAAATTATTTTTTAGATTCAAACAATTAATTTACATAATCAGGCATTTTTTTGTATGAATATGGTCCTATAAACAAATTTGTAAATTCAAACAATTAAATTTAAAATTTGTTTATTGAAAATATTCCACGATTTTTTCAAACAATTAATTATGATATTTGGTATAAAAAAATTATTGACTTTAGAAAAAATTTTCAAAAAAAAAAATTTGTCTGAATCAGACAAAATAGTTTACTGAAAATTATATAAAAAATTAAAAAAAAAAAATTGTCTAAATCAGATAAAAAGTTTACTAAAATTTGAAAAAAAAATCAAACAAATAAATTATCTGAAACAAATAAAAAACTTTACTGAAATAACAAACAATTTTCAAACAAATAATGTAGTTAAATCAAAAACAATTTGCGCTTATTGTGTTTAAAAGTAACAATTTTTTGACTAAATAACTGACTAAAATTTGACCATATTCAAAAAAAGAATAAAAATTAAAATAAATAAGAATATGAATATACATATAACAATATTTTCCATGAAAATTTTTACGTTTTTACCTTTTCCTCTGTAGCCAATGGTTCTTGAATGTCTCAATATTTGGGTATTATAATGGGTGATTTTTTTGAGGTTAGGATTTTCATGCATTAGTATTTGACAGATCACGTGAGATTTCAGACATGGTGCCAAAGAGAAAGATGCTCAGTATGCTTTGACATTTCATCATGAATAGACTTACTAACGAGCAACGCTTGCAAATCATTGAATTTTATTACCAAAATCAGTGTTCGGTTCGAAATGTTCAAATGTGACAAATTTTGTTCAGCGATGAGGCTCATTTCTGGTTGAATGGCTACGTAAATAAGCAAAATTGACGCATTTGGAGTGAAGAGCAACCAGAAGCCGTTCAAGAACTGCCCATGCATCCCGAAAAATGCACTGTTTGGTGTGGTTTGTACGCTGGTGGAATCATTGGACCGTATTTTTTCAAAGATGCTGTTGGACGCAACGTTACGGTGAATGGCGATCGCTATCGTTCGATGCTAACAAACTTTTTGTTGCCAAAAATGGAACAACTGAACTTGGTTGACATGTGGTTTCAACAAGATGGCGCTACATGCCACACAGCTCGCGATTCTATGGCCATTTTGAGGGAAAACTTCGGAGAACAATTCATCTCAAGAAATGGACCGGTAAGTTGGCCACCAAGATCATGCGATTTGACGCCTTTAGACTATTTTTTGTGGGGCTACGTCAAGTCTAAAGTCTACAGAAATAAGCCAGCAACTATTCCAGCTTTGGAAGACAACATTTCCGAAGAAATTCGGGCTATTCCGGCCGAAATGCTCGAAAAAGTTGCCCAAAATTGGACTTTCCGAATGGACCACCTAAGACGCAGCCGCGGTCAACATTTAAATGAAGTTATCTTCAAAAAGTAAATGTCATGGACCAATCTAACGTTTCAAATAAAGAACCGATGAGATTTTGCAAATTTTATGCGTTTTTTTTTTTAAAAAAGTTCTCAAGCTCTTAAAAAATCACTCGTTATAACTTTTTTATCAAAATAAATTTTTTTTTAAGTCTTGAAAAAATCAATATAAATTTTATTTTTGTTATTTTTTCAATGCATGACATGAAAGTGTTGCCGTTTCTTGCGAATGAGTAACTATTAATAAATGCGCCAAAATAAAATTTCTTGGATAATATTTGCAAAATTGTCGTGTAATTAACGGACTTCATTAAAGATGAAGGTTACCAAATCAGATAATTCTGAAAAGATTTTTATTTATTTTATATTTGAAAGCCAATGTTTAAAAAAATTAATTTAGTAATTAAAGATCATCCTTATCGTTGATGTAATTTGACTTATATATCCCCATAACTTGGAAATTAGGTAGAATGTATATGTCCTATTATGTCCGTTATGAACGTAAGAATAAATATTTCAAATTAGAAATTAAACAGTGTCCCGATAGGTGATGTTATTTTATGTATATGGCCTTATTTTTATAGGCTCACTTGATATTTTCACAGCCTGCATATTACCAATTCCGCAATAATTTATAAAACTTAAAATTAAATGATGTTCTCATGGATGATTCCATTTGACGTATACCTTTATCCTTATCTTTTAATACACAGATCTGCACTTCGAAATTACATAGTATTTGTATTGCTGTGTGTTTTAAACTTGACAAACATAAAATGGTGTTTATTAATATTTTTATTTTTTTTTAATTATAAAACTATGTAATTATATATGTACATACATATATATGTACTTATAAAACAATTTTAGGAATTCAGCTATTATTTAAATAATATTATGCTAATAACCTATACTATTCTAGAATAAACCAATTTATTATTTAAACATATTTTACTGGTTTCTCAAGCAAGATCATCAGGAAAGTTTTACCGGGATATTGAGAATATAGAAAATTATTTATAAAAATTATGATATTTATAAGAAGTCCAACACAAAAAATAAAAGAAATACTACAAAAAAAAAACTTATTCGAAAACATAAAAATGATTTTTAGTTTAAATCTTAATAAATTTGTTTATTTGGTTGTAAATACAATAAAACCTATTATTAACAAACTTAAATTTTGGTAAGAAAATAATATTATATACTTTTTTTCGTTTTTAATTTCATAAATGTACATAAAAGGACGTAGGTCCCCTACTCAAATATAATTAGAGTTAATATTAATAAATTTAGTTTGATCAATAATTTTTATTACGGCAACACTGTTGGCAGCAAATTAAAAATCAGACAAAAAAAAGTATTATTAGATTCAAACAAAAAAGTTTTTGAAAATCAAAAAAATATAAAAAAAAACATTTGTTTGGAAATATTTTGGTAGTAATTTTTTCTGTGTACTAAACCTTTGATAAATATAAATTGATAGGAAATCAACGAAGGTTGGACAACAAGTCTTTGCCAAAAGAGAAACACATTTTTTGAGTTGATTCTTTTTTGCTTTTTAACAAGATCTTTTCGCTCGATATCTGTCTTTTAGCAATTTTCTCCTAACTCTGTAATTACCTATGAAAAGCAATGTTAAATTCGAATCTGTTTCCTCTGAGCTATGTCTGGAGCCTAAGATGGTCGCAGCAACAATACGAAACTCAAATGTTTTTGTTTTTGCCGTTTAAACTACAATTGTGCCCTCAGGATTTTTCTTAAGGAACATAATTTTTTTTTGCGAAGCGATGATGATAACTCAATATTGAGTTCAAAAGTAGATAATGCACATTCTAAAAGACTGCGACCATTATCAGCCACTCTACCCCATCATTATTTCTTTGTTGCGGATACGGCCACTATATCTGGGATCTTACAGAGAACTTTAAATCTACACCTGCTAAACATAGTTCATCTTATCTTTAGTTTCCTTAAGAGACACCCTTTATATAGAAGGTTTTATTTTAGATATGAAAAGATTTTTCTTCACTTTTAAAAATAGTGGTAGTAACGAGTGATTTTTTAAGAGCTTGAGAACTTTTTTTTTTAAAAAAAACGCATAAAATTTGCAAAATCTCATCGGTTCTTTATTTGAAACGTTAGATTGGTCCATGACATTTACTTTTTGAAGATAATTTCATTTAAATGTTGACCGCGGCTGCGTCTTAGGTGGTCCATTCGGAAAGTCCAATTTTGGGCAACTTTTTCGAGCATTTCGGCCGGAATAGCCCGAATTTCTTCGGAATGTTGTCTTCCAAAGCTGGAATAGTTGCTGGCTTATTTCTGTAGACTTTAGACTTGACGTAGACCCACAAAAAATAGTCTAAAGGCGTCAAATCGCATGATCTTGGTGGCCAACTTACCGGTCCATTTCTTGAGATGAATTGTTCTCTGAAGTTTTCCCTCAAAATGGCCATAGAATCGCGAGCTGTGTGGCATGTAGCGCCATCTTGTTGAAACCACATGTCAACCAAGTTCAGTTGTTCCATTTTTGGCAACAAAAAGTTTGTTAGCATCGAACGATAGCGATCGCCATTCACCGTAACGTTGCGTCCAACAGCATCTTTGAAAAAATACGGTCCAATGATTCCACCAGCGTACAAACCACACCAAACAGTGCATTTTTCGGGATGCATGGGCAGTTCTTGAACGGCTTCTGGTTGCTCTTCACTCCAAATGCGGCAATTTTGCTTATTTACGTAGCCATTCAACCAGAAATGAGCCTCATCGCTGAACAAAATTTGTCGATAAAACACCATTTCGAACCGAACACTGATTTTGGTAATAAAATTCAATGATTTGCAAGCGTTGCTCGTTAGTAAGTCTATTCATGATGAAATGTCAAAGCATACTGAGCATCTTTCTCTTTGGCACCATGTCTGAAATCTCATGTGATCTGTCAAATACTAATGCATGAAAATCCTAACCTCAAAAAAAAATCACCCATTATTTGTCTAAATTAATCGGTTTAAAATAAAGCAGGAGTGCTGTTTGGGGCCGTTTCAGATCTTATATACCCTTAACCATAGTGACAATAGATATTGTCTCACTCTGTTAATTTAACAATTTCACAACACTAAAAAATATAAGTATTTTTCAGATATTCTAATTGCATCCAATTCCAAGTTGAACCCTACAGAATAATTGAAGTGATAATTATAGTGAATGTTATACAAATAAAAGTTCTATGTTGCACACTTTTCGTTGGGCTTCTTTAGTTGTTTCCTCTAAATTTTCGGATATCAATACATTTAACAAAAAACAACATTGAACAAATTCAAGAAATTATAAAAGCTATATCATTATATCTTCGCCATTTATGGACCGATTTTTTTCGATTTTTAATTGCAGATTTTGCGGTGACGACATTTTCATGTGTTCGGAAACGACAAACACGGACATCGCTAAATCTAAAACTAGATTCTAAAGTAGATATACTATATGTTCCGAAATGCATATTGTAGAATGACATTAATTTGGCCTTAGGTGAACGACATAAAAAACTGACTGAAGGGTTTTCTTACAAATTCTCCTTATACCGCTTCAGAAATATTTTTTTATATTTTAAGGAGATGTTTTTAGCTCACCCCAGCCAATCGAAGCCGGAGTTCCCCAAGGTAGTATATTGGGGCCCTTTTTATACTTCAGACCTGCCAACTAGTAACCGAGTTTTTAGTTAAAAAAAAACTATCCCTTGGAGCAACATCCCCATGTGTTTTATGTGGAACCTTTTCCGATTCCAAGTTGGAGCCTCCAGAATAATTGAATTATTTATTACAGTGAATGTTATACGTATAACAGTGCTCTGTTAACTGCAAAATGAGCTGTGTTAAAAAATTTGGTTTTTGTCTCTGCTAGTTAAATTTGATTTTATCTTCACACACATTAATATAGAAATAATTTTCACAACCATTATCAGTTATTAATGTAAATATCGGTAAGTGACAAACTTATAAAAAACAATAGTATGTAACTTTTCATAAAAATAATATCTCATCTCTACATACATATGTTTAATAAAACTGAAACAGGACCATTTCTATACATAAAATATTTTTGGAAAATTTTGCTGCTGGTACAGTTGGTAATCGAAATATAATACAAAACAGCAATTTTTAGAAAGCAGGATAATTTAAGCACTTTTTACAAAACTCTACAATAATTTTAGAACTTTATATAAATCTTAGAATTGTATCCAGGTATGCGTACCTCTATATAAAGAAAATATATAAATTATAACTTGATTTCAAACGATAATCTATACATATAATAAAACAGTTAGTTACTTTTTTCCTTGTAGCGGGCAGCAGTAGTAAAAAAAATTGTTGTTAAAACAAAAACTATTGTGTGGCCAGATTGTTGGCGGTGCTGGCATGCTGGCGTATCGCTCCGGCTGAAGCTCGCCGTCTTGGGGGATCTTGCCAACCCATTGGCCAACCTGTTCGAACTACAAAAAAAATCATGCCAGGCTTCACTAAAAAGTACTAAAATATAAAAAAAATCTGGAGCCCGAAAGTGAACCATATTCGAAAAAAAAATAAAAACTACATCAACCCCGAGTTCTGCACTTCGTTTTGTTTCTTAGCACAAATCATGGCTAGCTGGTGTTGTGCTAGATTTGGCGGCCCTCTCTCTTGACATCCTGGTGGATGTCACCATGATAATTTGTTGCCGATGATTTTCAAAATTATCCCTAAACAGCACTTTCATCACCTTCCTATTGAATACTGCCTATTTATTTTTCCATATTAAAAAAAGTAACACAATAGATTTTCAATAAATAAACATTATAAAAATTTTGTAATTTTATTGAATTAAATAAAAAAGTCATTATTTATAATTATATTAAAAATGTAAATACTAGATTTAGTTTTTAAACAATAAAAAAAATTATTTAAAATTTTAAACAAAAATGTTCTTTTAATTGAATTTTTAATTTAAACAATTTATAAAAAATTTATAAAAATCACTAATGAAATTTTATACAAATGACAAAAGTAAAATAAGTGTATTTTCCTTTTTGTGACACCAGACAAACTCCTAATGCAAACGGTTTTCCGGGACTGCCGTCAGTCCGTAGACGTGTCCGACGTACGCATGTTTTCCGGTTAGTTTATTAAACTAATTTTCTAATACATATACTATTCTCTTTATCTTTTATTAAATAAGGTAAACACCTACACTTGAATGCGGGCAACTACCCTTAAAATTTGAACGAAACCTAGAATTGAGCTCAACCCTAAAATTACGCGCACCTTTTGCAGAAAAAAAAAACACAAAAGGGACTGGACATAAACAAGGTAATAGTGTTTTCCCTAACTATAAACAAATTTGAGAAAAATATGTATATATATTATTTTATTTTCAGGTCCGTTTGTTGTCAGTCTAGTTTTGTCCGGTTCTTAAATGGCAGGGGTACCTGGCACCGCCGTAGGTGACGATGCTAACTGCTACCGGCTTCTTCCCTCGCTGAATGTGACAGTGGTGGCTTGATGGTGGCGCTTTTTTAATTTTACCCTTTAACTTTTATATTTTAGTGTAGTTTGTGTTTTAATTTTTTCTTTATTGTAGATTTTATTTGCTAACTTTTGTAAATTTTTGTTACTTTTTAAGTTTTTAACTTTTTAAAATTTTCCTTTTAGCTTATTTATTGAATAAAATTAATTTACTAGGAACTTTTTAAATTTCACACTTTTATTTGGTTTTAATTTGGGCAGCTTTCTTGCACCAAAAAAGGTAAGTTTTCTACACTTTTTACACCATTAATTTTTCGGCAGCCACATGTCACACCTTACCTCGTATTTGTCCTCAGGAAAAAAAGAGGCCGATATTTTCTTGTCTTCTTTACAAGAAGCCTCGGTCACGCCACTTTTCTTTTTCCACAAAAAAAAAAAAAAAAAAAAAAAACCCTCCCGCTATTTTTATTGCAGCAATTTTAATTTGCCTGCTAAAGGCTTTTTGTTTTTGTTTACGTTTACTTTTTTTATTGACTATTATAGGCATTTTTTTTCGCAGCTGATTAAACTAAAAATAATTTAAATAATGGACAGGGTGCATACGACATCCTGTCTGTTTACATGTCCGTCAGTGTTTGCATCACGTAAACTCTAATGGATAGATTTAAATAAAATTTTGTCAAATAGTATCTTGGTGCAAATAATGGGTGATTTTTTTGAGGTTAGGATTTTCATGCATTAGTATTTGACAGATCACGTGAGATTTCAGACATGGTGCCAAAGAGAAAGATGCTCAGTATGCTTTGACATTTCATCATGAATAGACTTACTAACGAGCAACGCTTGCAAATCATTGAATTTTATTACCAAAATCAGTGTTCGGTTCGAAATGTTCAAATGTGACAAATTTTGTTCAGCGATGAGGCTCATTTCTGGTTGAATGGCTACGTAAATAAGCAAAATTGCCGCATTTGGAGTGAAGAGCAACCAGAAGCCGTTCAAGAACTGCCCATGCATCCCGAAAAATGCACTGTTTGGTGTGGTTTGTACGCTGGTGGAATCATTGGACCGTATTTTTTCAAAGATGCTGTTGGACGCAACGTTACGGTGAATGGCGATCGCTATCGTTCGATGCTAACAAACTTTTTGTTGCCAAAAATGGAACAACTGAACTTGGTTGACATGTGGTTTCAACAAGATGGCGCTACATGCCACACAGCTCGCGATTCTATGGCCATTTTGAGGGAAAACTTCGGAGAACAATTCATCTCAAGAAATGGACCGGTAAGTTGGCCACCAAGATCATGCGATTTGACGCCTTTAGACTATTTTTTGTGGGGCTACGTCAAGTCTAAAGTCTACAGAAATAAGCCAGCAACTATTCCAGCTTTGGAAGACAACATTTCCGAAGAAATTCGGGCTATTCCGGCCGAAATGCTCGAAAAAGTTGCCCAAAATTGGACTTTCCGAATGGACCACCTAAGACGCAGCCGCGGTCAACATTTAAATGAAATTATCTTCAAAAAGTAAATGTCATGGACCAATCTAACGTTTCAAATAAAGAACCGATGAGATTTTGCAAATTTTATGCGTTTTTTTAAAAAAAAAAGTTCTCAAGCTCTTAAAAAATCACTCGTTATAAGATACTTTTTTCACAAAAATATCTATAATAGAGGAAAAGCAATGAAAGTACGCCATTTTACCGATTTAATGGTACTGAAAGCGGCATATTTTAAACACTATTTACATAACTCTATCCGCAATAATTTTAGAATTTTATATAAATTTTAGAACTTTATCCAAGTTGGGTACTTATATATAAAAAATACACAAACCTTAATTGAAGCACTATGAAATCAAGAGCCATCCAATTTTGTGTGAACTACTTTTAAAACAACAACCACAACAGTTTAGACTCGCGATCAATGTTCTTCTTTCTTGAATACATCATCATAGATAGAACGCAAAAATTTTAACTATAAATTAGTAAAAACGTTTTATTGAATACTTTTGATTGAAAATTAAAGCTTTCTTAGAATTTGATGTTTTCTTTTTTTTATTTGTTTTTTTGATGAACTTGCATCTGTTCTCCTTTTATTTATTTAAAATTTTATTGGCCAGAGTTTTTACCATGTTGTTAATTACTTTATTTTGCATCTGGTTTCGCATTTTTACCTTCGTCGACAAATAAAAGAAATACGTTCAATAATTAATTAGTTTCCTTTTTCTGATGTTTTTTTTTTTTTTTTTTTTTTTTTTGGTGGGAAAAAAAATAAACGATGTAAACAAATTTAGTTTGTTTGGAATTTTTGCTTTTACAGACTACTATTAAGACATTCAGATCATCAAATATTTACAAGGAAAATTCATTAAACACTGATGATCACTGACTGAATAGATTTAAGCTTGATGTATTACGCAAACATAAACATTTTTCCTGCACCACAAACGAAATCATTTGACTTTGAATAATATTCTACTTTCAAACGCAATGCGCGCACGTTCGATCGTTTTATTACCTTTTTCGCCAATCATACGCCTTTTTTTCATAATTCTTATACATATATGTAAATCAATCAATATTGTTCTTTTGTCAAAATTCGTACTTTAAAACGCAATGCAAAATACAAAAAGAAATATCATCAGTTAATCTCTACAAATAAAAAGATTGTAGCAGGACAGTAATTTTTTGATATTTAATAAATGTCCATATGGGAAAATGCAATTTTCACTCTTTTTAAAATTCTATTACTAAAAACCTACACAAATTCTAAAAATAACCAATACAGTTCTGAAATCTGTAATGTCATAGCTTTCAACCCCTGTAGTCCGCTAAGCCGCACCTTTCCGATTTTGGCTATTTTTTGACATTTAATAAATGTCCATATGGGAAAATGAATATTTTCACTTTTTTCCAAGCATTTATTATTAATTATCAATAAAATGTTAATATAATAGCTGCTTTTAATTACCATCTTTTACCATCTTTTGTACAAATGAGTTAACTAACACAGGGTTGTTAAAAACGAATGAGTTAACTAACACAGGGTTGTTAAAAACGAAGCTAACTGACGGAGCTAACTTCACACATATTAATGAAGCTTAGTTTTACTAAAGAAGTTTCTGTTATTAAAGATTTTTTTTTAAACATCTCTTGCATGTCTATTAAATTTAAATAGATTATTAAAAATTGATTCTAAGATATACATACATCTATGTTAACTGTGTTCCACAAACTGTAAAAAAAGCTGATTTTTATAAATTTAATTTTTTTGGGCTAAAAAACAAAATTATTAACATTTTTTGATAAATTATTGATAAAAACTGTTCAATTTTGTACTTTTTCCCAAAAAAAATCAATTTTTTAATAGGCTTAAGAATTATACTACTCTACAAATAGGCGATTTCTGTGTAGAATATGGGGCACTTTGGACCGACCTGAATGGGGTTGCGATACACAAGGTAACATACGTAGATTCCAAAACTGCAAACATTATATTTCTACCTTTCTTAGGAAATTCCTTAGAACATTGGAGACCCCATTGGAGGTCAATGGGGTCTCCTTAGAACAGACCCGAATGGGGTTCCCAAACAACATTCGTTATGTAAGCACCGGGACACATAAGAAGGAGCCGGAAAATTAAATTAAGATGGGGGGCGCATAATGTATAAATTCTGTATCTTTTCAATACGGACAATATGAACTGCACAATGAGAACTCCAAATAGAAGCCCCATATTAATAAATTCGTCAGTTAAATACGTCCCACATCTCTGTTAACTGCGTTCCACAAACTGTAAAAAAAGTTTTTACAAGCGTAAAACTAGTAGATTCCAGGAATATACGTCCAGATTCTGCGCAGTATCGGAGATATATATGTATATATATCAAAATTTTGATTTAAGACTAGTAAATTCCAGCAGTCTAATTTTTACATCCAGATTTTGCCCAGTATATATATATATATATATCTTTATATATATATATATATATATATATATATATATAAAGATAAGTTAGATGAAGTTCATGCCACATATAAAAAAAAATTTAAACATATGTACACACAATCACAAATGATGAACTCTGTTTAGGACATCAAGCTGAAGGGGATACCTTGGAAATATTCAATAAATAAAGTCACGCCACTTCAGGGGAAGGTGAGTAACGCGGTTGCCTAAAACGAGATAAACGTAATCGTGTAAACGATTCAGTAGCTTATTTAGAGCTTTCCCGTCAATACAATGGCTTTTACCGGTTGAACGCGCTCCGCAGACAGTTAAATCGGCTGGTACGCATGGAATTCTCTATATTGACTACTTAAAGCAATTAATGCAGAACTAATATTCTCAAAACAAAATTGGTCCAATTAAATTAGGAAATTGCAAAAAAAGAAAAGGTTTCCTATAAGCGAAAAAAGTTGAACAAATGAAGTCCGCATATAATTTTCTACATTTGGTTACAATTAAATATCTTTAGAATAAATAGCATTGAATCAAATGAAATGTCTAACATTTAACTTTGTGTTTCCTGGGTACATCAGTCGGCTTGTGAGTACGTATTTGTCATTCATACCCTATAAGAAACTCAACTAACTTTTAATGCACTTTAATGAAGCTAACTACTTTACAACCAGTAGTAGTTGATGGATTATTATTATTAAAAATAACTTATTTTTTTAACATTGTGATGTCATAGGGTGAAGTCTGAAGTCTTACTGTCTAATCAGAAGTTAGCTTAAAGTTAATCAATTTATAGTTACGTAGCTATAAACTGAATATATATCAGTTAGCTACAAAGAGACTTTGTAATAATATGCAATAAAATTTGTCCCTGTTTATAATATCCTGCATAAATATAACATGTTTTTGATTGATGCCTTGTCTTCTTCATTAAAAATATTAACACATGAAATGCTCAATGGTCAGTAAGATATTGCTACCAAATAAATAAAAACACAAGGGATGTGAAGCAAATTTTCATTTTATAATTAAATAAATTAGTCAAGTGCGAGTTAGACTCACACACTTAGGGTTCCGTACTATGTTTAGTACAATTTTAAAAATTCAAGTTGTTAATTTTTTCATGTGTTATGAGTCACCCTTTAATTTTAAAATTAAGGACATAATTGCATCACTGTTGGAACACCCTTTAAATTTTAGCAATTTTTGTTATAGCGGCCATGGTAATACACTATCTATAGAAATATACATGAGCCTACCTATTGCGGTTCCAAAAATAAGGTAATATACGCGAAAAATATGTCACTGATGGAACACCCTTTAGATATTAGTAATTGTTACTGCGGCCGAAGTACAACATTGACTGTAAACATTTAAAGAGTCTACCTATTACGGTTAAAAAAATAAGGCTATTTACGTACAAATCATGTCTCTGTCGGAACACAACACCCTTTAATTTTGTTATTTGCTATGGCGGCTATGGCAATTCTCTTTATATGAATATATCAAGAGTCTACCTATTACTAATAAAAAAACAACTTACTATAAGTGAAAAACATGTCACTGTCAGAACACCCTTTAATTTTTAGTAATTCTCATAACGGACATGGCAACACATATTCTATGCAAACTGGAAGAGTCTACTTATTAAGGTTCAAAAAATATGTCGTTATACATGCAAAACACGTCACTGTCGAAAAACCCTTTAAATTTTTATTGATTTTATAGGGGTCATAGTAATACACCATTTGTGAAAATTTCAAGAGACTATCTATTATGGTTAAAAAATTAGTCAATATGCATGCAAATCACGTCACTGTCGGCACACCCTTTAATTTTACTATTTGTTATAGTGGCCGTAGTAATACACCTCCTGTAAAAACTTCAAGACTCTACCTATTATTGTTAAAAACCTATGGCATATACATACAAATCACGTCACTAACGGAACACCCGTTAATTTTTAGGTTTAATATTGTATACTTGCTTATAACGCGAACATAGTTTAAATCACTGCAAATTTTTAGTGGTTGCTTCCTATAGCTCAAGAAATAAAGATATAAAGGCAAATAACACGTCACTTTCGGAACACCCTATAAGTTTTAGTGTTTGTTGCTATAGTGGCCACAGTTATACGCCTTCTGTGAAAACTTCAAGAGCCTACCTATTATGGTTCAAAACTTAGGCCTTATACATGAAAATCACACCACTATCGGAGCACCCTTTAATTTTTACGTTTATTTCTTTAGACTTGTTTATAAAGCGAACTAAGTTTTAATTACTGTTTGTAAATTTCAAGTGTATCCCACCTACAGTTCACGAAATATGCACATATTCTATCGGAACACGCTATAAGTTTTAGTATTTGTTGCTATAGCGGCAACAGTTATACATCATCTGTGAAAATTTCAAGAGTCTACCTATTACGGTTCCAGAGATAAAAGGCACTGACAGACGGACAGACGGACAGACATTGTAGCGAAAACAATAGGGTTACGTTTTTACACTTTGTGTACGGAACCCTAAAAAAGAAATGAAAAATATTTAATACAAAATCATCAAAAATACTTTTATTTTATTTTTGATTTTGGGGAGGTTTTGCATTTACATTGCAGTTATGTAGCTTATAGTTAAGACATAAAAGTTAACTTGAAGTGTGTTATTTTCGTAGTCGACTATCATATTGCTTGTAGGGTATTTTTCATTTTGAATGAATCATAATTTCGTTTATATATGTACACACATATTTTTATTTCAAGTATTTTTATATTTTTTATATACATACATACATATATGATGACTTAATTAATTAATAAATTATCAAATATGTAAATATATATGTGTTTGATTCATAATAAAGACACGAGGGAAAATAATATGATAACAGTATACTTATGTAAATATTTTATTAAAATAGCAAACACAACACAATAAAACCCTAGCAATTTTCGGCGCTTAACCCAAAAATACGCGTTCATAATTTACTTTTAATATAAAAGTCAGTCGTACTTAGCGTTGCCAAATGTTTTTTGTTTTTTTAATGAATAATTTTTTTAATGTGTCAATTTCTAATGGTTTTACTTTAAGATCTGTTTTTAAATGTCAATATTCTTAACCACCATATGTTGTTGTTAAAAAAAAATTTGTTTTTGAGCATTTCTGGTCACATGGGTGTTTTTTTCAATTATGGGGATAAAAAATATAGTTTCGGGATTGGGGAGTTAAGGAATCAGTTAAGGATGTTTTAGGGATTTTTATTTTTATTTTGATTTCTTTTATTTTTTGGATTATTGTAATTTTATTGTTTCAATTCCTCCTTTTCTAAGCTTACTAATGTGGTAACAAAGACGTTTTTTTTAAGTTTTAAGTATGAAATGAAGATGTAAATAATTCAAGCAGTTGAATTTGATTCATTGCACTTTCCATAGGTGTAATGGGTTTTGGTTGCAGCACTGTCATTTAAATTTAAATTAACCGTGCCTTTTAAACTATACAGCTCTTCATCTCCATATACCAAAGGCAAATACTAAATTTCATTTTGATATGTTAAACGAGAAAATAGTCAAAATGGATTCAGAAGACCTCAAAACATACAAATCAGTTAAAATCCCAACATCGATTTTTTCCTACGTATGGTAAAATAAACGTTTCAACAAAATCTAAAGTAGTCATTTAGAGTGCCACGTTGATTTGAGATGGAATGTCCCATATATAAGCATATTTTGGTCGAAAGTTTATACATTTAATGATGCCGCTAAAACGAAGTTGCAAAGTTGCTTGAATTGCATATCAACTAGCATTGCCTGTGTAAACACTTTTGATCCATCCTCAGAAACCGTTGCACTCTATATTTTTTAAATGATATTAACTGCAGAACGAATTTAAATTTAAATGCAAACATAATCTTTTCAGTGGAGTATATTGGGCATAATTTAAATATTTTTGGGGAATTGCGGGAATGAAAATTGTCAAATTAGGAAAATGACTCGGAACCCTGAGCACATAGTGTTTTACACAAAACACAAATTCTCCTGCAGGAAATTCAAACTGGGGGGAGAAAAACACCAGTAACTTTAAAATTTTCTCTTCCATAAAAATCAGAATTGCTACAAGAAAACTTGCCCTATGTGAACCAGGTACATATATTATTTTTAATTTGAGAAATTAATTCGATTCTTTGTTAAAAAATAATAGTGCATGCCACTATTTGTGTGGAGTTTGTACAGGTCATACCGTTTGACATATCAAAATGAAATTTGGTATGTGCCTTTGGTATATGGAGATGAAGAGCTATATAGTTTTTGGGCATATACGGGAGAGGGCAAGGGGTAGTTTTCTTACCCCCAAATTTTGTGAACGCTCTACTGGTCTTACCGTATGACATATTAAAACGAAATTTAGTATATGCCTTTGGTATATGGAGATGAAGAGTTGTGTAAATTTTGGGCATAATCGGGAAAGAGAAAGGGGTAGTTTACTTAGTCCCAAATTTTGTAAACGCTCTATAGGTCATACCGTATCACATATCAAAATGAAATTCAGTATGTGCCTTTGGTTTATGGAGATGAAGAGCTGTATAAATTTTGGGCACAATCGGGAAGGGGCAAGGGGTAGTTTACTTAACACCCCCAATCAAAAATAATCAATTTTTAGATTCGAATATACTTTGAACTTTTATTATTTATTTTATTATAATATCTGTTTCCATTGGGTATGTCAAAGTTGAGTGTAGGCCACTCCAGTTTTATTTCAGTTTGTAATGAGTCAAAATGAAGTTTTTTTAATATAACTTCTGATCCCACCATTGGATCATGGTGGAATTTTTATGGTGTACTCACTAAGCCACACAAAAAAAATTAAAAGGTACTATCTCAAAGATTTTTATAAAACTTATTTTAAATATAAGAAAAAAATTTATTAAAAATTTGTTTTT
>OX451216.1:80452601-80522112 GCA_949628195.1 Phasia obesa
TTGACAGATCACGTGAGATTTCAGACATGGTGCCAAAGAGAAAGATGCTCAGTATGCTTTGACATTTCATCATGAATAGACTTACTAACGAGCAACGCTTGCAAATCATTGAATTTTATTACCAAAATCAGTGTTCGGTTCGAAATGTTCAAATGTGACAAATTTTGTTCAGCGATGAGGCTCATTTCTGGTTGAATGGCTACGTAAATAAGCAAAATTGCCGCATTTGGAGTGAAGAGCAACCAGAAGCCGTTCAAGAACTGCCCATGCATACCGAAAAATGCACTGTTTGGTGTGGTTTGTACGCTGGTGGAATCATTGGACCGTATTTTTTCAAAGATGCTGTTGGACGCAACGTTACGGTGAATGGCGATCGCTATCGTTCGATGCTAACAAACTTTTTGTTGCCAAAAATGGAACAACTGAACTTGGTTGACATGTGGTTTCAACAAGATGGCGCTACATGCCACACAGCTCGCGATTCTATGGCCATTTTGAGGGAAAACTTCGGAGAACAATTCAAGAAATGGACCGGTAAGTTGGCCACCAAGATCATACGATTTGACGCCTTTAGACTATTTTTTGTGGGGCTACGTCAAGTCTAAAGTCTACAGAAATAAGCCAGCAACTATTCCAGCTTTGGAAGACAACATTTCCGAAGAAATTCGGGCTATTCCGGCCGAAATGCTCGAAAAGTTGCCCAAAATTGGACTTTCCGAATGGACCACCTAAGACGCAGCCGCGGTCAACATTTAAATGAAATTATCTTCAAAAAGTAAATGTCATGGACCAATCTAACGTTTCAAATAAAGAACCGATGAGATTTTACAAATTTTATGCGTTTTTTTAAAAAAAAAAAAGTTCTCAAGCTCTTAAAAAATCACTCGTTATATATATATATATATATATATATATATATATATATCTATATCTATATATATATCTATATATATGTATATGTAGATCTGACAAATTTAAATAAACCGTGCAAACCATTTTATTTTTTATATTTGTTATAGCGCACATAGCGCAATAACAAGCAATAACTACAGGTCACTTGACCAAAATGTTAAGAGTTTAAATTTTAAGAACATAACTCCGATCTGAAATAAATTCTGAATATAACCGATACACATTCCTATAGTCACCTGTCCAAAATCTGTTTACAACATAATTATACCCGCTATTTAACAATTCATTTTGCTATTTTTATTATAGATTATATATTTTTGTTTCAAAAATATTATATAGATATATGTTTATAGATTTATCTGATATCTACGTTCTATTATTTTTGGTTAGAAATGTTAAATTAATTCAATTCTTTTATCCTAACAAACTTTGAGTGAGAGTTCTGTTAAGTAACACAAGGTTGGCAAAAACGAAGCTAACTGACGGAGCTATTTTCACACCAGGTTCGGTAAAATTTGATACTGAAAAGTACAATGGTACCCCAATGCCTCATTTGGTACAACTTATATCAATTTAAAAAAGAGTAGTTGAAATACTTAATTTTAAATTGCTGTTAAGTAGCGTGGAAGTACCTGCGTCTGCACAATAGTCGCTTTTTATTAACCGTCTGGGGTATAGTTGGGTTTTGATAAGAAGCAAGGCACTTTTTTCACTTCTTACCTTTTTCTTAAAATCATTGCCGAGAAGTGATTGCTTTTATTTCGAGTTGAAAAAGAATCTAGTCCAAGCCAGATCTCCCCTTTTTTTACAAGTAGTCTTGTTCAGTCTACTTATTTTATTCACGAGTAGCTGATGATTGCCCTATTTGCTGCTTATTGGTTAAGAGTATGATAGATCCCAAGTCCGTGCAGATGAGTGTAATTATCGAATGTCTGGCCATCTGACTAATAGATCTAAGATATTCCTGGACTTTATGGATTTTTTAGTAATATCGTTTCTGCATTGTTATTACTTTTAGAGAAAACACTGAAAAGTTTATTTTTATATTTAATTTAGATTATAGCGCATCTGCTCAACAACAAAGTATTGCACTTTTTGCGAAGAATCGACACGCATCGCATAAATTTCCCATTATTTCGACTACTCTTTTAATTATTAAAAAGTTATTAAAAATATGCATTTAATGTAAAATGAATATTTTAAAATTTTGGGAAAATAAACGTATGTTGAATTATATTGATTATATTTTTTTAAATGATTTTTGTAACTATCTATTATTTACTAAAAAAAGTTTCGTGATAATAAAAACAATTCTAAATTTAATAATAAAGATTGTAAGAAAATTGTGTTTATTTCACTTATATTAAAATATTTACTTAACATATAAATTGTATTTAGTACAATTTGAGTACAAAAAGTACAATTTTAGAAACAGGATAGTACAATTTTAAACATTCAATTACCATCCCTGCTTTACACATGAAATTTGCTGCGATAAATTCGTCGCATGCAACTTGGAACGCAGAAAAGCGTAGTATGCAAGAAAGTATAAAATTCGCTGATGTGAATTTTCGTGGTGTAGACTTAAGGCCCAACTATAATATGCATAAGCTGGATTAAGCTAATGTCCAAAAAATGAACGAAAAGTTTGTCAAATGCTTAAGCAACTTATTGAAGACTTTTAGGTGGCTACAATGTACTTACATGAATCTAAAACCTATTATTCGTACTTTTGCAAAATAATTTTTTTTTCTAAATAAATAAAATTTGTTAACAAAAAGGTGTTAAATAAACATATTTTATATTAATACCTAATACCAGTCATATACAAAATAATAATTATTTTGAATACTTTTAAGAAAATTTCGAAAGAAAAATGTAACAATTTTTGCGGTTTGTGTAATTTTGGCCAAAAGTACTAAAAAATACTGCGGTTTGCATCACTAAACTCAAAAACAATAAATTGTTCTTTCTTTTTAATTACGATTATAATACAACGCCTTCCTTTTTTCTTATTGAAACTTCTTTTTTTTACATTTTATATTAAATTTAGATATAATTTGTTCACTTTCGATCTCCATTGCAATTTTTTATGAATATACCAAGGCGAATCATACCAGGTGTGAGCAGTAGAGCAACAACTACTACAAAACAACAACTTTGACATTAGATTAGCGATATGAAACAATGAATTATTGACAAGACATTAGCAAAAAACGAGAGCAAAAAACAATCATCTGGGCTATCAACTCCACCTGGTATGAATTCGCCTTGGAATTTACATACATATGTAAAATACAAAGCACAAACAGCTGTTTCCGTATGGAATGTGCGATCGGTTTCGGACATTGCTTAAGCAAATGACATTGACGAAACTTAACGAAAAGTGTTGTTAAGTACATTATAGTTTGTCACATATGATTTATATGTAATTGCACAGTTGCTTAAGTTGGCTTAAGCTAGCTTATGCATAATATAGTTGGGCCTTTACTTTCACAGACCTTTTACTAAAAAAAAGGTTTTAGATAAAGTCAGAAAAAATTTTACAAAATCTATAAGATACCATAAAGTACCTCTGCGATGGGTAGTCATCTTGTCGCGATGCAGAGGCTTAGTGCATGCCATGAGGCCATGCTGGTAGGGCCACCCATGCCAGACGGGCTCATGACAGGTACAAACTAAGAATTACCCTCCCCCTCAGTGTCTGATAGCGTCTGTTTCCCCTATGGGGCGGCTATCAGTTACCCTGCACGGAGTGTTTCTCCTTTCATTGAGACTGGTCACTCTGTCAGGGTACGTCCGTTTTTACTGTCCACTGTCCATAATCCCACCGGCGTCTGTTTCCCATATTGGGCGGCTTGGTGGTCTGTCTGACTCCCCGTCAGGCAATGGTTAAAATTACATGGCAGTATGTATAAAATGCAAACCCCCCCCCTATCCCAAATGAAAAAAAAACCATGCCCCATGTATCCGGTCGGGGGCTTAATAATCTCCGGAGAACCTATTCCCGCTTCGTCGATTTCAGGAAGCGGTGAATCGACTACGACTGAGATCCAGGTTAGTCCGGTTGGAACGCCAGGCCAGGCTAATCTGCAAACCACTGGTGTCACACAAAACGCAGGAGGAGGCTCTGGGCAACCAGAACCATCCAAATGCACAAAGAATGCACTAACTAAAAGTGCCACAAAAGACAGCGAGGTGCCTCTGAACCTTAAACCAAGCACCTCAAAAGCTGCCAAGGTCCGTGCCGCTAAGGCTAAAACCCCTGTCTCGGGCGCTGCAAGCACATCAGCTGCAGCTGCCCCAGTGCCGGCTGTGAGCAGAGGAACTGCGAACAAGATTTCGGGTTCCACTGTCTCACCTCCCCCCGCCAGTGGAGGAACTGCGAACATGTCTTCGGGTTCCAAAGCTGTGCTCCCTGCCACACAAGGCAACACAAACAGACCAACACGGCACGTCCCACCTGCCAGAAGGGCCTTTTTGAAACGGCGAGCAGCCGAAAAATGCGTCGGCCAACTTGGCAAGAAGCCAGCTGAGTCGCTCACTAAGGAGGAATCAACCTCTCTGCAATGGGCTAAATCCACTCTGGCTAAACCGCATGCACCTCCACCTTCGTCCACTGACGCACCTAAGCGTCAGAGGTCGGAGGAGGAGACGCATGCGAAAAGTCAGCAGCCCGACACCAAGCGTCCGAAGCACAAGTCGATGGACAGGAGTTTCAGCGAGGTCGCCAAAGGCAACCTCGTACGTGCTGTCATCGACCGCAACGATGCGGACAGCTCCATCTCTCATGCAAACTGGGAGGTGGTTCGTAAGCAGCTGATGAAAGTGTTCTGGAGAGTCCTTAAAGACAATCCAGGGCCCTCTCCTCAATGCGTAGATGCAGGATGGTTCAGAGGGCGTGTCAAACTCATGGCCTGTTCAAACGAGCGATCAGCCACGCTTCTGAAGCTGGCTGTTGCTCTTTTGGAGGGTCTTTGGGAAGGCGCTAGGCTCGACGTGGTTTCTCTTGAAGAGATTCCCCGCCGACCTAGGGCCATGGCACGAATTCCCGAAGAGCCATTCTTAGCTCAGGAGATTATGGATCTCATTCAGATAGGAAATCCTGAACTACCAACCAATGACTGGAAGGTAGCCAAGATTTCCGAACCTGAAGGTACATCCAGACGGATCACCGTCTTGCTGAATCGGGAATCTCTGGCGCCGCTTCGAGAGAGACGTGGGATGATCTTCTATGGTTTTGAGACGATCACCCTACGTGTCTACCGAGGTGACGATAGGGATCACCAGACTCAGGGAGATGATGATCCATCTCCGGACGTGGCAGACGATGAGACTGCTAGTCTAAGCTCTCATGAGGACGCACTCTCAAACTCTGAGTTTGTGGGTGAGTTCTTTGAGAGGATGGACGAGGCAGTTGACGAGGACGCCCTCTTGGACTCTGATCAAGAGGACGTCAACGTCACAATTGTACCCGCCACAAGAGATGGTGAAGGTGACGCAAGTCAATCTTCATCACTCTAAAGCAGCTTCGGCTGCACTGCTCCTCCGCCTGGCTGAGAGAGGGGAGGAGCTTGTCCTAGCCCAAGAACCCTGGCTACACCAAGGCAGGGTTTGCGGGCTCGGTGCAAAAGGCTTTAAGCTACTGCACACGAATGGTCAAGGTAAGATCAGAGCGTGTATAGTGGCTAAAAGCGATTTGAATATCTTCATTCTGTCTGATTTCAGTGATGAAGATACGGTTGCAGCCGCATGGGAGACAGGAAACAAAACAATTATAATTGTCTCCAGCTATATGGCGTATGATAGCGAAGCACCACCACCTAAAGTTCGCAGCATTGTAGAAATGGCAAATAGATTGGGTTTGCCGGTAATCATTGGAGCAGACGCCAACGCTCATCATGTCGTATGGGGAAGCTCCGACTGCAACACAAGGGGTGAGTTTTTACTTGACTTTATCCTTTGTAGTAAATTAGACGTAGTTAACGTTGGTTCAGAACCTACTTTTGTTGTGACAAATAGAAGGGAGGTACTTGATATAACGCTAGTAGACACTAGGCACTCAGATTTGATCAGTTCGTGGAGAGTCTCAAATGACTGCTCCTTCTCTGATCATAGGTATATTGAATTTAAGATAGGTATTCAGGGTAATGGGGTTACACCCCGGCGTAACAGAAGGAAAACAAACTGGGAGCAACAGCGATCTTTTCTCTCAGACTTTCTTTCAAACCCTCCT
Source organism: Phasia obesa (assembly GCA_949628195.1). NCBI lineage: Eukaryota > Metazoa > Arthropoda > Insecta > Diptera > Tachinidae > Phasia > Phasia obesa. Next base: position 80,458,750 of record OX451216.1, read on the forward strand.
GTTATCAATGATAGGCAGGGTATTGATGTCGCAGTCGGTGCCCTAACAAATGCATTCGAACTAGCGACGTCGGAATCTTGCAGAGTAAACATCTGCCGTGGTAAGAGTAAACCACCCTGGTGGAACTCCGAAATTGCGGAAGCTAGAAAAACCTCCCGCAAACTTTTCAATGAGGCAAAAAGACTAGGTAACTGGTCAGCATATAAGGCCTCAGTTAATAGATTTAAAAATCTGATAAGAAATGCGAAGAAAGCGTCATGGAAATCCTTCTGTAGTGGCGTAGAAGGGGCTTCTGAGACGAGCCGACTTCGAAAAATCTTATCAGTGTCGCAAGTTGTACCAAGTTTCATTAAGAAACCATGTGGTAACTGGACTACCAGTGGACGTGAGACCCTTGAGGTACTCATGGACACGCACTTCCCTGGTTGCATTCCTCTAATAGGGGAACACTCAACCTGCTTAGACTGCCACCCGCAAAATTCAATCCCTATTAGTAGGGAAGGACTTTTGTGGGCTATAAACTGTGGACTAGGTGCTCCGTTGTTTTCATCCCGAAAGGAGGAAAAACGTTGCACACCTCACCGAAGGATTTTAGACCTATCAGTCTGTCATCCTTCCTTCTGAAAACATTGGAACGGATAATTGATCTCCATATGAGAACAACAATTAATCCAAACCGACTCTCAACATCTCAACACGCATATACCAAGGGTAAATCGGTTGAGACGGCACTGCATATGCTCGTAGGATGTATTGAAAAATCTCTAGAGCATAAGGAATATGCATTGGTGGCGTTCCTTGATATAGAGGGGGCGTTCAACAACGTGAAACTGGAGGCCATAATTAGGGCTCTGGAGAGACTGGATGTTAATCAGTCGATTATTAGCTTCATTAGGAATTTACTGACCTATAGGGTCATCATATCCAATATGGGGCGGGCTACTGTCTGTAGGATAGCCAGACGAGGGACACCACAGGGAGGGGTGCTATCACCTCTTCTTTGGAACCTCGCCTTAAATTCATTGCTTACGGTACTGGACTCTATGATGTTCACAACCGTGGCATATGCGGATGACGTTGCAGTAGCTGTGTCAGGCAAACACCTGGACACTATATCGCAACGTCTGCAAACAGCGCTTAGACAAATTAGTAGGTGGAGCACCGAAGGTGGTCTAAGTGTTAATGCGCAGAAAACGGATCTTGTATTATTCACTAGAAGAAACAAGATTCCCACATTTTCGCTACCACACCTTAATGGAATGGAGCTTAAACTATCTGACAGTGCGAAATATCTGGGTGTTATTCTAGATTACAAACTGTCATGGAACCCTAATGTACAATTTAGGGCAAACAAGGCTTTAATAGCCATATATACCTGTAAGAAAGCCATAGGTAAAAACTGGGGCATTAGCCCCGGAAATGCCTACTGGCTCTTCAATACTGTGATAAAGCCCATACTAATGTATGGAGCGCTAGTATGGTGGCCTGCACTAGGCAAGCCTACATACTGTAGTATAGTCAACAAAGTACTACGAACTTCAGCCTTGATGATCACAAGTGCCTTACGCACGACGCCATCAAAGGCCTATACAAATTCTGAATATAACCAATATAGTTCTGAAATCTGTAATGTCATAGCTTTCAACCCCTATATTCCGCTAAGCCGCACCTTTCCGATTTTGGCCATTTTTTTGATATTTAATAAATGTCCATATGGGAAAATGCATATTTTCACTTTTTTTAAAAATCTATTACTAAAAACCTATACAAATTCTGAATATAACCAATACAGTTCTGAAATCTGTAATGTCATAGCTTTCAACCCCTATAGTCCGCTAAGCCGCACCTTTCCGATTTTGGCCATTTTTTTGATATTTAATAAATGTCCATATGGGAAAATGCATATTTTCACTTTTTTCAAAAATCTATTACTAAAAACCTATACAAATTCTGAATATAACCAATATAGTTCTGAAATCTGTAATGTCATAGCTTTCAACCCCTATAGTCCGCTAAGCCGCACTTTTCCGATTTTGGCCATTTTTTTTATATTTAATAAATGTCCATATGGGAAAATACATATTTTCACTTTTTTCAAAAATCTATTACTAAAAACCTATACAAATTCTGAATATAACCAATACAGTTCTGAAATCTGTAATGTCATAGCTTTCAACCCCTATAGTCCGCTAAGCCGCACCTTTGCGATTTTGGCCATTTTTTTGATATTTAATAAATGTCCATATGGGAAAATGCATATTTTCACTTTTTTCAAAAATCTATTACTAAAAACCTATACAAATTCTGAATATAACCAATATAGTTCTGAAATCTGTAATGTCATAGCTTTCAACCCCTATAGTCCGCTAAGACGCACCTTTCCGATTTTGGCCATTTTTTTGATATTTAATAAATGTCCATATGGGAAAATGCATATTTTCACTTTTTTCAAAAATCTATTACTAAAAACCTATACAAATTCTGAATATAACCAATACAGTTCTGAAATCTGTAATGTCATAGCTTTCAACCCCTATAGTCCGCTAAGCCGCACCTTTCCGATTTTGGCCATTTTTTTGATATTTAATAAATGTCCATATGGGAAAATGCATATTTTCACTTTTTTCAAAAATCTATTACTAAAAACCTATACAAATTCTGAATATAACCAATACAGTTCTGAAATCTGTAATGTCATAGCTTTCAACCCCTATAGTCCGCTAAGCCGCACCTTTCCGATTTTGGCCATTTTTTTTATATTTAATAAATGTCCATATGGGAAAATACATATTTTCACTTTTTTCAAAAATCTATTACTAAAAACCTATACAAGTTCTGAATATAACCAATACAGTTCTGAAATCTGTAATGTCATAGCTTTCAACCCCTATAGTCCGCTAAGCCGCACCTTTCCGATTTTGGCCATTTTTTTTATATTTAATAAATGTCCATATGGGAAAATACATATTTTCACTTTTTTCAAAAATCTATTACTAAAAACCTATACAAATTCTGAATATAACCAATACAGTTCTGAAATCTGTAATGTCATAGCTTTCAACCCCTATAGTCCGCTAAGCCGCACCTTTCCGATTTTGGCCATTTTTTTTATATTTAATAAATGTCCATATGGGAAAATACATTTTTTCACTTTTTTCAAAAATCTATTACTAAAAACCTATACAAATTCTGAATATAACCAATACAGTTCTGAAATCTGTAATGTCATAGCTTTCAACCCCTATAGTCCGCTAAGCCGCACCTTTCCGATTTTGGCCATTTTTTTTTATATTTAATAAATGTCCATATGGGAAAATACATATTTTCACTTTTTTCAAAAATCTATTACTAAAAACCTATACAAATTCTGAATATAACCAATACAGTTCTGAAATCTGTAATGTCATAGCTTTCAACCCCTATAGTCCGCTAAGCCGCACCTTTCCGATTTTGGCCATTTTTTTTATATTTAATAAATGTCCATATGGGAAAATACATATTTTCACTTTTTTCAAAAATCTATTACTAAAAACCTATACAAATTCTGAATATAACCAATATAGTTCTGAAATCTGTAATGTCATAGCTTTCAACCCCTATAGTCCGCTAAGCCGCACCTTTCCGATTTTGGCCATTTTTTTGATATTTAATAAATGTCCATATGGGAAAATGCATATTTTCACTTTTTTCAAAAATCTATTACTAAAAACCTATACAAATTCTGAATATAACCAATACAGTTCTGAAATCTGTAATGTCATAGCTTTCAACCCCTATAGTCCGCTAAGCCGCACCTTTCCGATTTTGGCCATTTTTTTTTATATTTAATAAATGTCCATATGGGAAAATACATATTTTCACTTTTTTCAAAAATCTATTACTAAAAACCTATACAAATTCTGAATATAACCAATATAGTTCTGAAATCTGTAATGTCATAGCTTTCAACCCCTATAGTCCGCTAAGCCGCACCTTTCCGATTTTGGCCATTTTTTTGATATTTAATAAATGTCCATATGGGAAAATGCATATTTTCACTTTTTTTAAAAATCTATTACTAAAAACCTATACAAATTCTGAATATAACCAATATAGTTCTGAAATCTGTAATGTCATAGCTTTCAACCCCTATAGTCCGCTAAGCCGCACCTTTCCGATTTTGGCCATTTTTTTGATATTTAATAAATGTCCATATGGGAAAATGCATATTTTCACTTTTTTCAAAAATCTATTACTAAAAACCTATACAAATTCTGAATATAACCAATATAGTTCTGAAATCTGTAATGTCATAGCTTTCAACCCCTATAGTCCGCTAAGCCGCACCTTTCCGATTTTGGCCATTTTTTTGATATTTAATAAATGTCCATATGGGAAAATGCATATTTTCACTTTTTTCAAAAATCTATTACTAAAAACCTATACAAATTCTGAATATAACCAATATAGTTCTGAAATCTGTAATGTCATAGCTTTCAACCCCTATAGTCCGCTAAGCCGCACCTTTCCGATTTTGGCCATTTTTTTGATATTTAATAAATGTCCATATGGGAAAATGCATATTTTCACTTTTTTCAAAAATCTATTACTAAAAACCTATACAAATTCTGAATATAACCAATACAGTTCTGAAATCTGTAATGTCATAGCTTTCAACCCCTATAGTCCGCTAAGCCGCACCTTTCCGATTTTGGCCATTTTTTTGATATTTAATAAATGTCCATATGGGAAAATGCATATTTTCACTTTTTTCAAAAATCTATTACTAAAAACCTATACAAATTCTGAATATAACCAATATAGTTCTGAAATCTGTAATGTCATAGCTTTCAACCCCTATAGTCCGCTAAGCCGCACCTTTCCGATTTTGGCCATTTTTTTGATATTTAATAAATGTCCATATGGGAAAATGCATATTTTCACTTTTTTCAAAAATCTATTACTAAAAACCTATACAAATTCTGAATATAACCAATATAGTTCTGAAATCTGTAATGTCATAGCTTTCAACCCCTATAGTCCGCTAAGCCGCACCTTTCCGATTTTGGCCATTTTTTTGATATTTAATAAATGTCCATATGGGAAAATGCATATTTTCACTTTTTTCAAAAATCTATTACTAAAAACCTATACAAATTCTGAATATAACCAATATAGTTCTGAAATCTGTAATGTCATAGCTTTCAACCCCTATAGTCCGCTAAGCCGCACCTTTCCGATTTTGGCCATTTTTTTGATATTTAATAAATGTCCATATGGGAAAATGCATATTTTCACTTTTTTCAAAAATCTATTACTAAAAACCTATACAAATTCTGAATATAACCAATATAGTTCTGAAATCTGTAATGTCATAGCTTTCAACCCCTATAGTCCGCTAAGCCGCACCTTTCCGATTTTGGCCATTTTTTTGATATTTAATAAATGTCCATATGGGAAAATGCATATTTTCACTTTTTTCAAAAATCTATTACTAAAAACCTATACAAATTCTGAATATAACCAATATAGTTCTGAAATCTGTAATGTCATAGCTTTCAACCCCTATAGTCCGCTAAGCCGCACCTTTCCGATTTTGGCCATTTTTTTGATATTTAATAAATGTCCATATGGGAAAATGCATATTTTCACTTTTTTCAAAAATCTATTACTAAAAACCTATACAAATTCTGAATATAACCAATATAGTTCTGAAATCTGTAATGTCATAGCTTTCAACCCCTATAGTCCGCTAAGCCGCACCTTTCCGATTTTGGCCATTTTTTTGATATTTAATAAATGTCCATATGGGAAAATGCATATTTTCACTTTTTTCAAAAATCTATTACTAAAAACCTATACAAATTCTGAATATAACCAATATAGTTCTGAAATCTGTAATGTCATAGCTTTCAACCCCTATAGTCCGCTAAGCCGCACCTTTCCGATTTTGGCCATTTTTTTGATATTTAATAAATGTCCATATGGGAAAATGCATATTTTCACTTTTTTCCAAGCCTTTATTATTAAATATCAATAAAATGTTAATAAAATAGCTGCTTTTAATTACTTTTTGCATAAAAATGTTTAAAATAATTCATTTTTGTGTATTTTACCATCTTTTGTACAAATGAGTTAACTAACACAGGGTTGTTAAAAACGAAGCTAACTGACGGAGCTAACTTCACACACATCAAGAAAACGTGCTTGAGGTTTACACAGATGGATCTAAAACGGACATTGGAGTGGGGGGAGGCGTTTTCATTCCTTACTTTCAAATAAGGATGAGTTTTAGGCTACAAAATCATTGCAGCACTATTCAGGCTGAAATTTCTGCCATAAAAAGAGCGGCAAATTGGCTAAGGTATCACAGGATATATGGTAAAGATATCCAGTTCCGTACTGATAGCAAGGCTGCGATAAATTCCTTATCGGGCGTTTATACTACGTCCAGTTTGGTTCGTGAATGCCGGACATCTCTAGATGAGATGGCGAGACATTCCAACCTGGAACTCTTTTGGGTGCCAGGGCACGCGGGAGTGCCCGGAAATGAAACTGCGGACGAACTGGCTAGATCTGGAACCTACCTTAGGGACCAGGAGATAGATCAACTAGTCGGTGTTCCGCTAAATTGCTGTAAGGATAACATACAGCAGGAATTACTGGGGGCTGCGCAGACCAGATGGTCGAACGAGCCCACCTGCACGACCTCGAGGCTTCTATGGCCTCAGTATGACTGCAAACGTACTGCAATCCTGCTGAGAACCCCTCGAGGTCAAATAGGCACATTAGTGGCTGTGCTGACAGGGCATTGCATTATAGGTGCACACGCTAGGAGATTGAATCTACCGCATAATGACTTCTGTAGAAGTTGTCAGGATGAGGAGGAAGAGGAAACAGTGAAACACCTCCTCTGTCACTGTCCGGCCTTATCTATGGAAAGGGCGGCGCTGCTGGGCAGCTCGATATTACAGGACCTCACAGACCTATCGGGTTGCGATATAAACAGGATAAAATCATTTATCCGGCTCTCCGGTTGGTTTTTGCACCAAACCTAAAGTGGGGATCGGTAGGTATCTATCCTGCTCATCCCTCTTTCGGGCGTCACAACGGGACCTAAGGGACCCAAGTGAGTCGGCTTTTCCTCTTTTGCGTAGCCGGCGACCCGTGCAACCTAACCTAACCTACCATAAAGTATAATAAACAATTATAAAATACATACGTATACATATATATAAAGGTTAGTATAACAAAAAAAATATTTGTAGGTTTTAGAAGATTTTAAAGAAAATTAGAGATAAATCTTTTGCTTTAAGACTTTTTAGGCAATTTGTTTAACCAACAAATTTAAAATTCATTTGGGCTTTAGAAATTTAAATTGTTTATTAGCCTTTCTGTTTTCCTAATCAAAATATTTTTTTTTTTAATATATTCTTTTATTTACAATCTATCCATTTAAGGTTAATAAGTAAATTTTATAACAATAAAAATATCATTAATTGTTGAACTCCATTGAGAACAACAATGTACATATAAGCCACAGGATATAATAAACTTTGAGCAATATTTACAGTATTTACAATATTTTACAATATTTAAAATCAAAATATGATATACATTTTTGCATCTTGTGTTTATTATTATTTAACAAAATTTTTACTCACCGTTTTTTTAAGTTGTCCATGAATTTTTCCAGTGTTATTTGGTCTAGCAGAACAAAGTCTGGAACTCCAATTTCCCGTTGTAGCATGGCCATGTTGATTCAATGCGGTAATAATTGTATTCGTTTTTTATTATTGTTGTTAATGTTGTCTCTTAACAAGACCAATTTAAATAGTCAGATTGCCTTTTTCTCTTTATATATATTGGTATATCATATACGATATATTTCTTTTTTTTTAAATCTTACTCTAATCATACATTTGTTGTTCTTGTATATATTTACATAAATGTTTATTTTTGCTTATTTTATTTAGTTTTTGTTTTTCGTATAATCACATTATTAAAGTAAAACAAACACTTTGTTGTTAGAAAATATAAAAACATGGTCATGAGAAAGCAGACTCAAAAGGATGAAATTGGTAAAAAAAAAATTAAATGACAAGTTGGTGAAAAATTGAAGTCAGACACAAAACTATAAAGAATTAAGAGGAATAAAGTAGAAATAAAAACAAAAATTTTTTTTATATATATTTTACATATATTTTTTTATATATATTGCTACCTGAGGCAGTGCCCCATAATTGGATGCCATAACACCAAATTGGTTTCAGGATCGACTTGTACAGAAGAAGTTTACAATCTAAGCTCAGGGTGGAGTTTATGCCAATAAGCCAATTTAGTTGTACTGCTTTTAATTTCATTTGAGTTAACTTGAAATCTATGTGACTTTTCCAAGTAAGGCGATGGTCTAGGTGTATACCCAGGTATTTGATGTCTGAAAGCTGCGGTACCATTTGGTTATTTATGCGAATAGGAGGGCATGAGTGTGAAAGTTATGTGAGCACATTTTTGTTCATTCACCTTTATTCTCCATTTTTCTAACCATTTTTCCATATTGAGTATGTGGTCTTGTAAAAGTTGTGACGCTACTTGGGAACTTCCATGAACACTTAAAAAAGCTGTGTCATCCGCAAAATTTGATGTGTGCACTTGATTGCTACTTGGCATATCGGATGTGTACAGCAAATATAAAATGGGTCCCAAAATACTACCTTGAGGAACTCCGGCTTCAATGAGCTGTAGCGAGCTTAAAAAATCTCCTTCTTTTAGTATAAACTTTCGATTCGTTAAATAGTTTTCAATAATTATCAAATGCTTGAGAAACGTCGATAAAAAGTGCAGAACAGTATTTTTTTCTTCAAAAGTCTTTTTAATTACATTTACTAATCTGTGTGGTTGTTGGATCGTACTATGTGGTTTCCTAAAGCCGAATAATCAATAAAGTTAATTTTATTCGTGTACTAATTACTGGAAATAGATTTGTTTGTAAAGTGAAATAATAACTAATCTGAATGTCATAAAAAAGTAGAGATCAAACATGCAGATGCTATTGAAAAGTTTATAGGTATGATACTTGTACATTATGTCGTTTTTTAAACGATTTCCTATGTTCCCAAAGTAACTTTACATACATCCGGCTTCGCTAGCTAAAGATTTTTTGCAAGGATTTTCTCCTCAACGTATAACCATCATTGGCTTCGCTTACTAAAAATACCCTGCATTACCGGTCGCAGAAAAAAAATAAATGAAAATTTTTTTAATTTAAATTTTTTCAATTTTTTATTAATTTCACTTTAGTTAGATAATACTTTTAATTACCATTACAATGATACTCATATTGACGCATTCCATCATAGAAACTTTGGGGTCCGTAACTCCGAAACTAAGAGTCGCCCCCGATTATTTCATTTTACATTTTTTGCTCAAAATTTAAGCCACCTCCCTAACAAGTATTTTAGATTAAAAAAATCAATATAATCAAAATAAATTTCACTGCAACTCTTTTTAAGTTGTTGTTTTTTCCTTTTATAAAAACTGCACTTTATTGTTTTTGGTTAAAAAAATGTTTTCACATTGACAAAAACCACATTTTAATAAATAATGCAACTCATAAAATTAACAAGATTTTCAAAAATAGTTTTAATAATTATAAACAATGATAATGGTAATGATGAGTACGATAATTATTAAGTTGGAATTTCCGTTTAGTTTGATAATTAGCGCAGTAACAAGTCTTAGCAGGCCGATTAAAAGTTTTATTAGCTATAAAAATTGTATTTAATTTGCTTATTTGGTTAAATTATATTTTTTAGCTGTTTATTAGGCAAGTTTAAAACAAAAACAATACACATATTCATATACACCTATTTACACCTTATGCTGATGATAGGCAGGGTTGTCACATATTACGATTTTCTATCTTATTTGGCGGCCAAATTTTTGATTTGTCGACATGGCGATATTTGAAATCAATGGCGATTTTGTTGGAGATTTTTCAATAACTTTTGGTCAACATTAGAAACTAAACTAAGGAATATCAAAATGAAGAAATTGAAGTTTTAAAAGTAAATTGTTTTTTCACATTTAAAGTTGATTTTACTTTAGGAAACCGAAGACTTTCGGACAAAAAATTTGTTTAAAGTTCACGAACATCTTTCCATTTTATTATTTAAAGATGATTTTTAACGTTAAAGATAATGTTCCTTCTGGTTATAAATAATTTCCTATTTTTTATAAATATTTTAGGAAAACATTTTAAAAACACGTTGAAAGAATATTTTTTTTACAAAATAGGTGATTAATTTTAAAGAGAATTTGTTTTTTTTAATGCTTTATGCTGCTTATTACTAGATAGAAACATCGCATTCAGTAATGAATTCCGCCAAAGCTCGATTGAGACAAAGGGCATGAGTCACACATCCGTTGATCTTTAAAAATGTTCAATAAATTTAATTCGAATAAAAAATATCCTAAATAAGAACACGATGACAAATACCTTCAGGATGGACCTGTTCATGTCTCTCTTTAGAATTATAACCAATATTTTAATTGTTTTAAGTAAAAATTGAACCTTTCTCGTATTCACAAATCTATTCCGTCATAAAATGGTCTATATATCATATTTTACATAGAAGCTTTGGGGGTCCGTAACTCCGAAACTAAGCGTCGCCCCCAATTTTTTCACTTTACATTTTTTGCTTAGAATTTACACACATAGGCTATTTTTTTTTAATAGGCTATTTTTTTTAATTTTTATGATGTGTCCGTAAACTAGATTTAAGCCAAATTTATTTTGTGTGATTTAATAAAAATTTTTTTTAAATTAAAAAAAAAATAAATATATATTATAAAAAAGTAAAACAAAAAACTGTTTTGGCGATTTTGGCAATTTTTCACATCGATTTTGGCGAAATAGGTGAAAAATAATCTGACAACCCTGATGATGGGTAACACACACAATATAAACAAACCGCACATAAATATGGATGAATGCATTTGTATTACATTCTTATGCTATGATCACAATGCTTGTTCTTTTTTTATCTTTTAGATACTTTGCAAAATGAACGTATTTTGGATGACTAATAAATACGGCCTTTGCAATTTTATGTATCGGTTGAATTGTTGTTAGTAAATATCCTCGGATTCACTGCAAAACACTTTGAAACATCAGAATATTTGTTTATTCATCACTACCTTTTTAAAAAAAAATCCACAAAAAAACAAAGTATGGAAACGGAAGAAACAACCGCGGACGTTAAGAAAACAACCAATCGGCTAAAAAAACAAAATTAAACTGAAAAACACAAAATAGTCTTAGCTGAAAAAAAATTAGCGAGTGACGAACAGTGTTGGTATCTGACAATGTTCAAATTGTACGTCGTAATGATAAAATTGTACCAAATCAGCACCAAAATTTAGCATTAAGTAAAAAAACAGTAAAGGCCCAACTATAATATGCATAAGCTAGCTTAAGCCAACTTAAGCAACTGTACAATTACATGTAAATCATATGTGGCAAACTATAATGTACTTAACAATACTTTTCGTTGAGTTTCGTCGAATGTCATTTGCTTAAGCAAAGTCCGAAACCGATCGCACATTCCGTACGGAAACAGCTCTTTGTGCTTTGTGTTTTACATATGAATGTACATTCATAAAAATTGCAATGGAGGAGGAAAGTGAACAAATTGTATTTAAATTTAATATGAAATGTTTAAAAAAGAAGTTTCTATAAGAAAAAAGGGAGGCATTTTATAATAATTGTAATTAAAAAGAAAGAGCAATTTATTGTTTATGGGTTGAGTGATGCACACCGCTGTATTTTTAGTACTTTTGGCCAAAATTACCAAAACAACAAAAATTTTTAAATGTTTCTTTCGAAATTTTCTTAAAACTATTAAAAATAATTATTAATTTGTATATGAATAGCATTAGGTATATAAAATATGATTATTTAACACCTTTTTGTTAAGAAATTAAATTTATTCAGAAAAAAATTATTATTTTTCAAAAATACGAATAAAACAAATGTGCAACTGTGTCATAATAATTTTTAGATTCATGTAAGTACATTGTAGCCACCTAAAAGTCTTCAATAAGTTGCTTAAGGATTTGACAGACTTTTCGTTCATTTTTTGACATTAGCTTAAGCCAGCTATGCATATTATAGTTGGGCCTTAACAAATATAATATACATACAGCAGATTTACATTAAAATAGGACAAACCGAAACCTTTATACTAGGGCATTTTAAAGTAATGATAATTGACCCTAACTCTTGGATTTCTTTTTTGTGTTGCTAATTTACTAACACTTATTTTGCCAAAATACTTATTTCATAAGGAAAAGAATTACAAAATAAGAATTGGTAACTTTACAATTTCTAACCAGTGCTTCAAACTCCACCAAAACCACCGTATCTTAAGCGGCTGGATGTCAAAATCATGAATGTGTGCTAGATGCTTTGATGTACATATGCTGTATGACTCGTCAAGCATGCATTTTTAATTTGATTTTGTGCAGTCAACATCTTGCTGCAAGTATCCGTCTAAAATTCATGCGCAGCACATTTTCTCCATTTTAGTTTTGAAAATTTTCATCCTGATGTTATTTTTATAGCATTACAATAAAGTTACACATTGCTCATCATTTAAATTACGGACTTTTTGGTAGCCGCACAACTTAAAATGTCATTTTAAATAAAAAATGTGTACGTGCTTGAAGAACAAACAAATTTAACACATCAATATGTGGCATTATGTAAATGTTGTGACCATATAGAATAATAACAATAATAATAATACACCAAATTCTGTTTTTACACGGTCTTTTTTAAACGGTTTGAAAATAAAAAAAATATTATTTTTACACGTTTCAAAACCATTTGGACTTAGATTTTCTTTGTAAAATTCAAGTTTTTCGAAATGTTTTCATATCAAAAATTTAGAGGAATTCCCTTTTTGTGCAAACAAGTATTTTACTTGTTAGAGCAATTGAAATGTGTTAATATTTCGTGAACTATCAATGCATCTCTACAAGAACGACGAAAACTACAACAGAAAGCCATTTCTTTAGAAAACAAAATTTCAATTTTAGATCGCCCTCGAAATGTAGAAGTCTCAACATTTCTTAGCAAAATATTCGGTTTAAACGTGGTAACATTGTACTGTTTTGTTCGTCGTACGCCAGCGTAAAAAATAAAAATAAATTTAATTCAGTTCGCCGCTTATGACGAATTTCAACCGAAGTCATAATTGTGTGTGAACAAGAATGTGAAAGCTACACATTCTTGTTAATAAATTTACTAATTTAAAAAATGTGCTGTAAAATAACTGATAAACTCATTGTTTTTCAATTCTGACTTAGTCCACTATTAAAATAATATGCACTTACATACATATGTATTTTATTTTTGGCGACGAATATTATTTATTTTATTTATTTATTTTTCATTTCCTGTGCAACAAGACTAAGTCTTATATTTAAAGCACAGGAACGCATTACGTTATCAGAATATTTATGATAAAGCAAAAGAAATAACATTAATACAGCTTAAAATTGCGAAAAAGGAATACATTTAACATTGATTGTGAAAAATTAAAATAAAAAAAAAAGAATAACGAAATTAATTTACGTAAAGGATTTAAATAAAAAAGTTTTGAAACTACTAGCATTGCTATTAAGTTGTTGATTCAGTGGAAGATTATTCCAAAGGCGCGCGACATGCACATAAAACTGCCACTCAGAAACAAGATACTGATGTCGGGGTATTATAATGTTTCGGTTGCGTTGGGATTGGCAAAAACGTATTCTATCGAATATATATTTGGGTTTTTGTGAATTTATGAGTTTGTGCAAAAAAGTCAACGTGCGAATTTTGAGTAAGCTTTCAAGAGATACACCGTAAAGGTTATAAGAGATAGTGGATATACGATCAAACCTTCTCAATCCATACACATACCTTATAATGTTGTTATAAAAAACAGTCAGTTTTCTTTTGCTGGATGAGTCACAGCTAGAAAATAGTTCACATCCATAAAGTAAGGAGGGAACTAATTATGCTTTGGCAATTAATATTCTTATTCTTAGTGGGGTAAAGGGCTCTTAACTTTACATAGGCTTGGCCAACTAGTGAATTAATATGGTCAGACCAAGTTAAATTGTTGTTAAAAATAACACAAAGATTTTTTGCCGTGTTCACAATTTCAATTTTTTCACCATTTAAAACAACATCACAAGAAACTGAGGAAACTAATCTTTTTTTATGAACTATAATACATTTAGACTTGCTCGGGTTTAAGCATAGACCATTAGCAGAAGCCCAGAGGTAGATTTTCTCTAAATCATGGTTGAGGTTGGAAATAAATGAAGAAAAATTTTCAACTGGAGAGCTTCATCTGATTTGAACGTCATCGGCGTACAAATGGACCTTGCATTTATCTAATTGTTGAGGTGAGTCATTTACATAAAGGGAAAATAAAAGTGGTCCTAAAATAAAACCTTGAGGCACTCCTCTATTAACGGGTAAACTATCTGAACAGACATCATTAACAAAAACAGATTGATTGCAACATGAAAGGTAAGACGATATAAGCTTAGTCGATGTATTCGCAAAACTGAAGAAATGTTTAAGTTTTTTGGTGAGCAAATCGTGGTCTACCATATCGAATGCCTTGGAATGATCCAAAAGCAATAAAAAGTTGATATAACCGTTTTCAAGCCCCTGTCGTATATTTTCGCTCACTTCCACATTTTTTTTTTTTTTTTGCTACATTTCAAACCTGAAAAGTACAATGGTACACCAATGTTTTTTTTTTTTGTACAGCATTATGTTTAAAAAACGTTTTCTCATTTGTAATTACACAAATCCTTCAACTTTTAAATAAATAACTAAAATACTTAAATTAAGGTCGCGATTCCATGTAGCCTAGAAATAAGTCCTCTGTCAGTTATTTGGAAATTTTTTTGGGAATTTAAATATTAATTATTTTATATTAAATTAATTACCCATAACATGTTATAATAAAAATGCAATTTATTAGTTGGGAAAAAGAACTAGTTCCTATGCGTATTTCATTGGTTACTCAGGCCAGATCATCAGGAAACCTTTTTCCTAATTTTAGAGAAGCCAAAAAGTATATGTCAGTTTATTTTTGTTGACTGTAGAGAAAATAGAAAAATTTTCCTTAAAAGGTATCGGAATACATAGTTAATAAAGTAAAAAATAAAATAAAGACGAATCTATCGAAAATATGTACGTGCAATTAGGTAAGGCCCGAGTTACATTATGCAACTTTTGCGAGAGGCGAGAGGAAACTAAAAAGGGTACACATATGCATGTACTCTTGAAATTCGTTTTGTCCTCTCATTCGTAGTATTTATTTTGAAGTTTAAAATGTAAACAAATGTATACATCCATACAAATTGCTGCAATAAAAATTGCACGATGCAAACAGAAATTCAATATTAAAGAAGAAACGAGACAGATTACAGCTACAAAAGTTGCATTTTGTAATTCGGCACTAAGCGTGCAATACCTTAAAATATATTTTAATCCAAAAACCCTTTCTAGAACCACTTACAATTAAATTTATTGTGATAAGATGCAGAAGATATTTTTAATCATCCAACCCTTGTATCGTAAGTTTAAAAGTGTACCATGGGAGCGATATACCGAAAAACGTTGGCAAATGAAAGATCATTTATTTTTAGTCAGAAGACTTCAGAACGCTGCTGCTAACCTAAGTTTAACACTTGCATGCAAAGACTAATTGTATCAGTTAAGTAGCTACCGATACTGCTACCGTATCTATGCACACAAATGAGTATGATTGTGGAATAACTCGCCATCCGATTAAAGGATAAATTAAAATTGAAATTCACAACTAAAATTTGTTTAGTACAATTTCAGTACAAAAAGTATTATTTAACAAGTTGGTACAATTTGAAAATTGGTACAATTTCAAAATTTCATTTACCATCCCTGGTATGGATACTAGTGCTACCACATGTTTCATTTTTTTTATCTGTTTAAAAGAAGTAAACAATTAAGGGTTAAATTACAAGAATTTTGGGAAATGAAATTTGCAAAAATTAACAGTTTTTTCGTAAATATTTTTTATAATCTTTTTCCGTTACAATAAATATCCAAAACACATTATTAAAACATCCAAACAACATTTAATTCCAAATATTTATTTTAAACATATTTTTTATTGAAAACAACAAGAAACGAAATAAATTTAGTTTTCTATTTTATTTTAAATAAAAAATATTAGCTCTTAAACTATCAAAAAGTATTTAGCATATTCACCTTTACCCACAATTAGTGTGTAAACAATCATTATTTTAAAATTATCATAAGAAACTTTGGTTGATTTTTTATTTATAATGCGAAATCTTTTTTAGTATCTTAAATAACAACAATTAACAGATTATATATGTTGTAATAATAATTGTAGATTTTTTCTGCCATTTGAAAAAAATAAGGTTCAGTGCATGGTAGAAAAATATAAGGTAGGGTGATTCTTTCTTTTTTTGTAACAAGTAACATCTGAAAAAAATGAGGATTGTGACATTTTCGTTAAAATTGTGCTACCATATCGATTATTACACATCCCCTGTTTTTGTTCTTGATTTGAAGTCTGCTTAAAACAATTTATAGCACATTCAGACTGCCACGAAATTAAAAAATTTTGAGCTGAAATTATGGATAAAATCTAAAGTGTAGACTTGTGCATTATAGTTCATTTTAATGATCGCTCACTTTAGTTCAAAACTAATAAATTAGTCAAGTGCGAGTTAGACTCACACACGTAGGGTTCCGTACTATGTTCAGTATAATTGAAAAATTCCATTTGTTTATTTCTTTATGTCTTTTATAGCGGCCATGGTAATACACTTTCTATTAAAATATCAGGAGCCTACCTATTGTGGTTAAAAAAATAAGGTAATATTCGTGAAAAAACGTTACTAATGGACACACTTCAATTTTAAGTATTTGTTATAGCGGCCGAAATACCACATCTACTGTAAACATTTCAAGAGGGTATCTATTACGGTTTATAAAATCTTGTCACTGTCGGAACACCCTTTAATTTTATTATTCATTATAGTGGCCATGGCAACTTCCTTTCTATAAATATACTAAACTACTTATTGCGATTAAAAAATAAGTCACTATAAGTGAAAAACATGTCACTGTCGGAACACCCTTTAATTTTTAGTAATTATCATATCGGCCGTGGCACACATCTTCTGTGCAAAATTTTATTATTATTATTATTGGAACACCCTTTAATATTTAAGTTAAATTTTGTATACTTGTTTATAAAACAAACATAGTTTTAATTACAGTCTGCAAATTGTAAGTGGTTTCCTCTTACAGCTAAAAAAAAAAGACATAAAACGTAAATAACACGTCACTTTTGGAACACCCTACGTTTTAGTATTTTTTGCTATTGTGGCCGCAGTTATACACTTTTGGTAAAATTTTCAAGAGTCTACCTATTATGTTTTAAAACTTAGTCCTTACACATACAAAGCACACCACTATCGGAACACCCTTTAATTTTTAGATTTATTTTTTTAGACTTGTTTATAAAGCGCACTAAGTTTTAATTACTGTTTGTAAGAAATAAACACATATTCGTAAATAACACCTCTCTATCGGAACACCCTATAAGTTTTAATATTTTTTGCTATAGCGGCCATAGTTATACACCTTTGGTAAAATTTTCAAGAGTCTACTTATTATGGTTCAAAACTTAGGCTTTATACATGCAAATCACTCCACCATCGGAACACCCTTTAATTTTTAGGTTTACTTTTTTTCAGACTTGTTTATATAGCGAACTAATTATAATTTAGTGCTTGCAGATTTTTAGTGAATACCTCAGTTCAAGAAATAAGCACATATTCGTGAATAACACCTCTCTATCGGAACACCCTATAAGTTTTAGTATAGCGGTCACAGTTATATACTTTCTGTGAAAATTTCAAGCGCCTACCTATTACGGTTCAAAACTTAGGCCTTATACATGCAAATCACACTACTATCGGAACACCCTTTAATTTTTAGGTTTATTTTTTTATACTTGTTTATATGGCGAACTAAGTTTTAATTACTGCTTAAATATTTTTAGTGTATGCCTCCTACAGCTCAGGAAATAAACACATATTTGTGAATAACACCTCTCTATCGGAACACCCTATAAATTTTATTATTTTTTGCTATAGCGGGAAAAATTGTACACCTTCTGTAAAAATTTCAAGATCCTACATAGTATGATTCAAAACTTAGGCCTTATAAATAAAAATAACACCACTATCGGAACACCCTTTAATTTTTAGGTTTATTTTTTAGACTTATATATAAGGCGAACTACGTTTTTATTACAGTTTGTAAATTTTTAGTGCATGCCTCCTACAGTTCAAGAAATAAACACATATTCGTGAATAACACCTCTCTATCGGAACACCCTATAATTTTTAATTTTTGTTGTTATATCGGTCATCGCTGTACACCTTCTGTGAAAATTTCAAGAGTCTAGCTATTATGGTTCAAAACTTATGCCTTATACATGCATTTCACACCACTATCGGAACACCCTTTAAATTTTAATTTTATTTTTTATACTTGTTTATATTGTTACGTTTTTACTTTACGTTGGGTTCTTTTTATTGCAAAATAAATACCCACTGTTATTACTTTTACTGTAAGTCACTTTATTTACTTAACACCACTGTTCAAAAATACAGCAAACTGTTAAACACTCTTAATATTCGACAACTTAACTCTTTGACTTTTAAATTAATACTGCCATACTACTCGCCAGCACGATTCACTTTATATAGGTGCTTTAAAAGCACCAGAATGTTCTATTCCAGACATATCTGGCAGCTTCGAATGTTATTGCTCTTGTTTTCTGTTTGTGTGATTGGTTATTTCTTTATACCTGTGTTTGTGGCTATTTATTTCTTTATACCTGTGTATGTGGCTGTTTATTTGTTTATGCTTGTATTTATGTATGTGGCTGTGTATTTAACAGAAGAGTGTTTATTTTAATCTGTGTGTGTGTATGCGTAATTGTTTAAGGCGTTACTCTTTATTGTTTGTTTCTTTCTATCATCATTGTAGGAAAATAAGTCATTAATGTTGTTGTTGTTGTTCGAGAGTATTGTTGTTCAGAGCTTATAATAAATAAATTCTTCTTTCGTAACACTACCCCCTTCTCAAACCTGTTCGTCCCGAACAGACACAGATGTACCTTTTTCATAGTTGGCTAGCCGCTCTAAGTGCACAACTTTCATTTTTGGTCTTGGGCTCTGAAACTTCTGCATTCTGTAAACTAAATCGTTTAGCTGCTTTATTACTTCATAAGTTCCATCCCAGTGAACTTTCTTCTGTTGTGGGTTAATCATCGGTCCCTCTTTAAATCCCTCGGAGTTTGCAGTACGTTCAAACTTGGCCTTCATTTTATCACTTGTGGACTCAATTCTCTTACGCACAAATTCATGGAGCTTCCGTACTTTGTTTCGTCTCTGGAGAGATATTTCTCTGTCCACTTTATCCAGCAGACCTGTTGACAACTTGTGGCCACCCTTCTGCGCCTTCGTACATGCTTTACTCGTATCTATGTATACACGCCGCACATTTACGATGTGGTGTCGTTTCTCGTCCTTCGTACTATTTCTGCTTTTCTGATGGCGTATTTCTTTTATTTTCCTCGGCGCCCTGCAGTTACGCGCTAAATGTCCCTCTTTACTGCAGTTGAAGCATTTTGGTAGAGCCTTTCTCTCATACCCGATTCTAAGTGGTATCTTCACCTTTCTCCAAATCATTATTTGCTGACTCATACGCAAATCGATACCATTATAAATCATGAAGTCGACTCCGATAATTACTTCATCCAAAATGTCAGCCACAATAAATACGTGCTCCACACTTAGCCTGCCGATAGATACTCTGAGTTTTATCTTGCCATAGACCGTTGCAAATTCTCCAGTGGCAGTACGCAGTCTGACATAACTTAGCGGCTCCATTTCTCCTTTTACCAAGTCGCGCCTGATTATTGATTGCGACGCTCCTGTGTCTATCGTGAGAACGTGCTTTTTACCGTTGATGTAACCCAGAGCAGTCAGATTCTTGTTTTCCTGCTGCATGACCGAGATGGAAATTAATGGTCCCACAATTTCAGATTTTGGCCCATTATCCATGATGCTAGTACTTTTTACTTCCAACGGTGGCTCCTGCGATGGCTTGTTCATTACCTTGTCATTCTCTAGTGACGAAGCAGATCGCGTTACTCTTTTTGGTGCCTTGCAGTATCGCTGTAAATGGCCCATTTTCCCGCAATTGAAACATCTACTGTATGCCGTTTCGTCCCTAGGCGAAGCAAATCCAGTCTTTCTTGGGGACTTGCAATCTACCTGAAGATGGCCAACTTTTCCGCAGTTGAAGCACTTAGCTTTACTTCCGCATTGGAGTTCTTTCAATACTTCCTTAAGCGATTCTAGGGGCTTAAGCTCGCCCCTTGTGTTTTTTTCATGCTCAGCAGCAACTTCGACTTTTCGCACTTTGTATGACTGCGGCCTCGAAATGACTTTTGCTGTTTCTTGCGTCAGCGCATAGGCGACTGTCTCCGGAAACGACGACTTCGGCTCAGCGCACACCGCATATTTTACGTCAGAGTCACGGATACCATTTACAAACGCATCCACTTTGAACTGCTCTAGAAGTGGATGGTTTTCCCCGGGGTAACTCAGATGCACCAAACGCTCCACTTCCATGGCGAAATCCTGAAGCGTCTCATTTGCTCTCTGCAGCCTGCCGCGTAGCTCCATTCTATACAGCTCCTTTTTATGATCGCCGCCATATTTCCGCTGTAACGCCACCATTATGTCCTCATAATTATTTCTGCAGCTAGTTGGTAGGCTTTCGAGGACTTCTGCTGCAGATCCTTTAAGTGCCAGAATCAGCTCAATCGCTTTTTCTTCATTGCTCCATAGATTTTTACTGGCCACTGTCTCAAACTGAAATTTGAAGACGTTGAAGGGTATGGTGCCGTCGAAACTGGGAGCTTTTATCCTATTTGTGTTTTCCGTCACTACTCGTACTGGACCTTCTCTTATTTCCAGGCTCATAATTTTGTTTTCAAGCTCCTGCAGCTTTACATCGACATCCTTTACCTGTACTTCGACGCCACTAGTTTCTAGAAGATTCACTTTTCTGTTTAAACCGGACAGTTGCACTTCTACGGCAGAGATTTTTTCGTCGAACTTGACTTCTACGTAGTCTACTCGCTTATTAATGGTTTCAGAAATTTGTAGAAGGTTTTCGTTGACTTGTCCCAAAAGTTTCTCATTATTCGCTCTAGAAACTTCTTGAATCTCGGCTAGAAGTTGTTGATTTTTCTCCAGTTTCTCATTTACTGTTTCCAGTAGTTTCTCGCTGTTTGCTCTAGAAGCTTCTTCACTTTTTTTAGAAGCTTCTTTTACTTCTGAAATTTTCTCCATCATAGCAGCAAACATTCCATTAAAGTCAATGCTGCTTGTTGTTGCACGGGTACATACCTCAATCTCCTCTTTTTCTTCGAACTCATATGTACCAATGTCGATGCCACGTCGCTTGAATTCATCTATGAGCCTCTTCTGTAGGTCTGTTTTATTACCTGCTGTTGGCAAATCCAGCTTACTCAACTCCTTTTTCAGCTGCTCCACTTTAAGTTCTTCAAATTTCATTGTTGTTTATTTTTTTAAGTTATTTTATTTTACAATTTCACTTCTGTCACCAATTGTTACGTTTTTACTTTACGTTGGGTTCTTTTTATTGCAAAATAAATACCCACTGTTATTACTTTTACTGTAAGTCACTTTATTTACTTAACACCACTGTTCAAAAATACAGCAAACTGTTAAACACTCTTAATATTCGACAACTTAACTCTTTGACTTTTAAATTAATACTGCCATACTACTCGCCAGCACGATTCACTTTATATAGGTGCTTTAAAAGCACCAGAATGTTCTATTCCAGACATATCTGGCAGCTTCGAATGTTATTGCTCTTGTTTTCTGTTTGTGTGATTGGTTATTTCTTTATACCTGTGTTTGTGGCTATTTATTTCTTTATACCTGTGTGTGTGGCTGTTTATTTGTTTATGCTTGTATTTATGTATGTGGCTGTGTATTTAACAGAAGAGTGTTTATTTTAATCTGTGTGTGTGTATGCGTAATTGTTTAAGGCGTTACTCTTTATTGTTTGTTTCTTTCTATCATCATTGTAGGAAAATAAGCCATTAATGTTGTTGTTGTTGTTCGAGAGTATTGTTGTTCAGAGCTTATAATAAATAAATTCTTCTTTCGTAACAATATAGTGAACTAAGTTTTAATAACTGTTTGTAAATTTCAAGTGTATCCCTCCTACAGTTCAAGAAATAAACACATTTTCGTAAATAACACCTCTCTATTAGAACACCCTATAAGTTTTAGTATTTGTTGCTATAGCGGCAACAACTATACATCATCTGTGAAAATTTCAAGAGTCTACCTATTACGGTTCCAGAGATAAAAGGCGCTGACGGACGGACAGACGGACAGACATTGTAGCGAAAACAATAGGGTTTCGTTTTTACACTTTGTGTACGGAACCCTAAAAATGAACTAGTTCAATCTTTTAGTTCAATCGCTCTTTTTACATTTTAGATCAATCGCTCTTTTACTTTTGAACTACGAGTTGTGTTTTGAACTACTTTTTATCAATTACATATGATTTTAGAATTGATTAATAGATTTGGCATGGTGTTTATAAGCTGGAGCGAAAATAATGAAATTTCCTAACTTGGGCAAAAGACTAGGTAAGTGGTGTTTATTTAAAACATTATATTGCTTTAGAAAACAAAAATCTGTATATTTATATATAGTGATTATAAACTCTCTTTCCAGACTTAGCATCCATGGTTTTCTTAAAATTTATATTCGAACCAGTTAACTGTATGTTGGCAAATGTCTTAATGCAAACTACTTAGTGGAACAGTGCCAACATCCCTTAGCGTTAAACTTGATTTAACGGCAGGACAAGACAACTAAAAAAAAGTGGATAGTCGATGGTAATTATAACAAGCTGCAGTGACGATTAATATATGTATGTACATACATATGTATGTAAATATTCGTGAAATATAGTAAGTAAAACTAAATGCATATGCATATTAGCCTTACAATTTCTTTTAATATTTATTAGGTAATATTTTTGCAGAAGAGGATTAAGTTTTATAGTCGAGCTATTCTATCCATAATAGAGGAAGATGAAGGTAATTATAAAAATAGAAAACAACGTCACAATAACGCTAACGTGTCAGTGGGCTTTTAATAATGAATTTCTTCCAGCAGTACCGTAGTAAAAAACAATAGTATTTAAAAAAGTAATCAGTATAATATTTGTAAATCATTATTTTGTAAATTTAATATTTTTGTAAATTGTTTAATTTCTTGTGGAAAATTAAGGATTTCCAAAAGATTTTGGTAATAGTTCTTTCTGTAGGTGAGCTTGATTTTTCTCTTCTTCTCACGGCTTCGTAGTGCAGCATTAAAATAAAATTGTAATATCTCTAGAAATACGAGCACTATAATGAAAATTTCCCAAGAAACCCCTCCAGAATTTCCCTTTTCCGGCTAGAAGAAATAAGAATTGCACTATTTTTCCAACTAATAAATACTAGCTTCATTTTGATAACTGTTGATTTTTCATGTTTAATTTATCGATTTTAATAGAGCTTTAAAAACCTTAAATGTGGCTATTGCACCCTTCATCTTCAACATAATTTAAACGCCCTTTTGGGCAGTGCATTTATGACACATGAGCCAATCTTCCCAAATATGCTCAAGTTTATTTGAAATAACGTCAACAAAAATATTTTTAATAATGAACATTTTAATTTTATTAGTCAAACTATTTATTAACACACAAATGAAGAAAAAAAATTATTTTAGATACAAGAAATATGTAGTGCATTTGCTAATTTGTAAAAAAAATTCTTTCAACCCAAACAAAACCAAAAAACGAACTTAGCCTGACTCAATAATTCATTTGTACAAAAATACTTTTTTATCACAAAATAACAAAGAAAAATTATAATATAGGTTTTTAACTTCAAATTCAATTTGTTAAACTTTAAATTCCGTTTTATAAACTCCAAATTCAATTTTTTAAACTTTAAATATAATTTTATAAACTTTAAATTTAATTTTATAAACTTCAAGTTCAATTTTATTAACTTTAAATTCAAAGTTTATAACTTTAAATTCAAAGTTTATAAAATTGAATTTAAAGTTTATAAAATTAAAGTTAAAAAAATTGAATTTGAAGTTAAAAACCTATATACATACATACATACATACATATATTCATATTATTCTTCAACATTAAAAAAAGAATATTTAAATAAAAATTATAAATTCATTTTAAAAATGTTGTATTTTTTAAAATCATATTATTTTTAAATGAATTTCTAATAAGAAAAATTTTGTTTACAATTTTAATTCAACTGGTTTTAAAATTATCTGCCAGTTTAATAAACTTACAAATATATAAATTATGAGTTTAAAATAGTTTAAAAATAACTTTAAAATTAGCTACTTTTTAATATAAGAATAAAAAATGAGATACTTTTGTTCAGTCTTCTAATAATATTATATCATATTTTCTAAAAATTGTTGTACAGTGCAAAAAAAACTAAGTTATTAATTTTGAACATTTTATGTTTTTAATATTTGGATTTGTTACTCGTTTGTTTGATTTGTTATGGCTTTAATCCGAAAATATTTAACATATATCTAGTAACGAAATCATTTGTAAATTAATCAAATTTATTTACCTCTTATTATTCTTTAAAAGTTTTCATATTTCGATGAAGAAAAACTAGACTTGACATTTTATTTGGCTTTATGAGTGTACGTCTATCATTTATAATTTGACCCGTTGAGGAAAATATTCGTTCACAGGGCACTGATGTGGCCAATATACAGTGCCTTTTAAGTGCGAATATATAAACGCGTGGATAAATGGTTTTCCTTTCATTCCACCATATTAATGGGTCTTGCGTCCTTTACAAATATTCTTCATTGAGATATTTATCAAACTCCCTTATAGCTGCGGCAGAGTTATTATCTGGACGAAAAGTGTTATTAAACTGTTGGTCATATTCATCCCAAAAGCTTAACCCTTCACTTATACTGACTCTTTCGTGATGTTCGTGTGAATCGACAGAAGTATTTGGTAGCTTTATTGTACTTATTTTATACCTTAAGTTTTTTACAGCTGTCTCATAACAAAGATCGTTTTTAAATCCCCGTTTCTTAAATCGAGGATCTAAAATTGTGCTTTCTGCATATAACAAATTTTTTTCAAATTCACCAAAACGTGACTTTAAGTCGTATTTAATTTTGGAGATTAAAGCCGACACCTTGCTGTCTTTGAACATACATTTTGAAATTAAAGATTCCAAAATATTACACATAACCGTTACTTTTGAAATTGTAACATTATGTTCTCCACAAATTTCTACAGTCACTTCGTAAAACGGCTTCAAAATGGGAATGATTTCATTAATATATCCCCACTCCTGTAAGGATAGCACCAAATCGGGACGTTTCAATGACAGGGTCGTAATAACTGCATCCTTTGTAGTTGATATTCTCTCTAGCATCAAATAAGTAGAGTTCCACCGTGTTTCAACGTCTTGCTTGAGTTTAAGCTCAGGCATTCCCATTTGCCTTTGAGTTTCATACAGTTTTTTGAGCCCCTGGGTACTCCTGTGAAAATATTCCACTATCTTCCTTACCTTTGCCAGTGTTTCACCTAAAGATGACTGGATTATAAGGTTCAGAGAGTGGGCAAAACAACCTATTCCACGCCATTGCCCTTGGCGAACTGCTGCAACAATATTTGCCGCATTGTCACTAACTACTGCTGTAATCTTATTTGAAATTAAATATTCCAACATAATGTTTTTTAAAAAATTACACAGGTGTTCGGCTGTATGTCTCTCCAAAAACTGATCACATGAAATTAGGTTACCGCTATATAGCTGGTATGGTGTTTCTGGAGGTCCAACCATCAGTTGTAAGACACACTGCCGAGGATGATCGAATGTTTGTTTTAATTATTTCCAAAATTTCAGAATGTACACTCGGGACCAAATTATTTGATAAGGTCTTTCTAGTTGGTAGCTCGTAGCCAGGGCAATATGACACTTCACGGATCAACTCTCTAAACGCCGGCTCTTCCACTACGCGAAGAGCGTGATGTCCCTTTGCTACCATTTTTAAAACCAACTTGTCAATTCGTTGCACTTTACGAATAGGAGGTGGTTTGCGAATAAATTGGGAAATTGTTTGTTGCTGTAACCTATTTTGTGAAGTCGAGGGTTGTTCCAATGGTGGCTGGTTTGATGTCAATTGCTGTGGCTCTAAAATAAAGGTTGGTTGCCGTTCTAGTGACCGAGGTATTTAAGGATGTTTATTTTTTAAGTGGCGGTTCAGATTTCCATGGGATTCAGCTGCAATGCTCAACGAAGATTTGCAATAATTGCATTTAGCACGATCAGTACCATCCTCAGTAAAATGAAGCCATATATCACTGTGTTTTCTCGAAGTCATTTTAAAAAATATATTTTTTTAATTTTGAATAAACACTATATCTTATTTTAACGCTCTCGGAAAAAACTGTTAATTCAAATGACCAAATATGTTGGCAACAACATACAACCGCAGAGATGCCAACACAAAATCTGTTTTCTATTTAAATTCATTGTTAAAGTATATGGCAGTACTTCATTGCTGTCAGAAAAAGTAAACATCAAACACGTACATTCATACATTTTAGTTCATTTGTTTAATAGTTCAATCACAAACTTTAGTTCAAAATTGAACTAGGTAAAAATAAAAATTTGAACTAGTTCATTTAGTTCAATTGGTAGAATAGTTCAATTGAACTAGTTCGTTCGTGAACTACCCAAGTCTACTAAAGTGTTCATACTGGGTATTTTGACGTTTGAGTTAACTTCGCAAAGCTGATCACGTTTATTTACTTTTGTATAATTTAATTCTTTTGCACAACACTTTCGTATTAATTTAAAATATACACGAATATTAAAAACAACACTGCAAAAAAATTAACACACAATTATGTATATATTTCTATTATTTCATTTAGTTTTTAAATTTTTTCTGACAAAAGCGCACTTTTAAGGTTGTAAATATAGTCATGGTTGTAAAGCAAGTAGCTTTTTCTACAAAACCAGCATTTGCCATTGCCCAAATTAACACATTCTACTTAATTTCGTCGAAATTAACTTGAAATTAAGATAGACAACGATGGTTTTGTAGAAAAACCTACATAATTATACACAAATTTTGTTGTAGTGTTTTTTTAATATTCTCCTATTTTTTAAATTAATGCGAAAGTGTTGTACCAAAGTTTTTGCAAAAAATTAAATTATACAAATGTAAGTAAACATGATCAGATGTTTGCGAAATTAACTCAAGTATTAAATAACCCACTATGTACACTTTACATTTCGTTCTTAATTTCAGCTTGAAATTACTTAATTCCGTGGCAGCATTTCGGTCGAAATCACGAAATGACTTAATTTTGTGGCAGCCTGAACGGGCTATTATTGTGAAAAATCAAAATCAAATAAAGAAACAAATATTTTAATTTTGTAGAATTTTGAAAAAATTAGATAAAATTATTTATATTATTTGATTATATTTTATATGTATAAATTGTTTCTTATTTTAAAGCAAAACAATGAGCTGTATATTCCAAAACTGCGAATGCACAAAATCATTTTCGCACACAAATGCTGTTTCGTTAAAACGGTGCGGTCAAATAGGCATATGCAGTGATGCTAAAAATTTTTTAAATTGTTCCAATCTTTTTCAATTATTAAAAAACGCCAGAACATACCAGAAAGATTCTACGACATTAAGTATAGCTTATGGATTGGCAATAAACCAACAAAACAAAATCTTGGAAGCAATGAGTAATGCTGTACACAATTTTTCCCGTTCCTAAAAAGCGGAAATCTGCTTCCATTTCAAAGGGTCATACTGTAAATAATACCGCGCTTTCACTTTTTTTAATTATTAAACGATATTGAATTGGATGGTCTGGAAATTTTGCTGGTTATATAATTTAAATAAATTAGTCAAGTGCGAGTTAGACTCACACACGTAGGGTTCCGTACTATGTTCAGTATAATTTAAAAATTCCAGTTGTTTATTTCTTTATGTCTTATGAAACACCCTTAAATTTTAAAATCAAAGTAATATTCGCGAAAATTGCATCATAATTGGAACACCCTTTAAATTTTAATATGTGATTGATTTTATAGCGGCCATGGTAATACACTTTCTATTAAAATAGGAGCCTACCTATTGGGGTTAAAAAAATAAGGTAATATTCGCGAAAAACAAGTCACTAATGGACACACTTCAATTTTAAGTATTTGTTATAGCTGCCGAAGTGACACATCTACTGTAAACATTTCAAGAGGGTATCTGTTACGGTTTATAAAATCATGTCATTGTCGGAACACCCTTTAATTTTATTATTCATTATAGTGGCCATGGCAACTTCCTTTCTATAAATATATTAAGAGTCACTATAAGTGAAAAACATGTCACTGTCGGAACACCCTTTAATTTTTAGTAATTGTCATATCGGCCGTAGCAACACATCTTCTGTACAAAATTTCAAGAGTCTACCTGTTACGGTTCAAGAAATAAGGCTTTATACATGAAAATCACGTCACTGGCGGAAAACCCTTTAATTTTTAGGTTTATTTGTTATAGTGGCCATAGTTATACACCTCCTGTAAAAATTTCAAGATTCCACCTATTCATTCAAAACGTAGGCTATATACATGCAAATCACGTCACTATTGGAACACCCTTTAATATATAAGATCAATTTTGTATACTTGTTTATAAAACAAACATAGTTTTAATTACAGTCTGCAAATTGTAAGTGGTAGCCTATTACAGCTTAAAAAAAAGACATAAAGGTAAATAACACGTCACTTGTGGAACACCTTACGTTTTAGTAATTTTTGCTATAGTGGCCGCAGTTATACACTTTTGGTAAAATTTTCAAGAGTCTACCTATTATGGTTCAAAACTTAGGCCTTACACATACAAAGCACAGTATATCGGAACACCCTTTAATTTTTAGGTTTATTTTTTTAGACTTGTTTATAAAGCGAACTAAGTTTTAATTAATGTTTGTAAATTTTCCTACAGTTCAAGAAATAAACACATATTCGTAAATAACACCTCTCTATAGGAACACCCTATAAGTTTTAATATTTGTTTCTATAGCGGCCATAGTTATACACCTTTGGAAAATGTACAAGAGTCTACCTATTATGGTTCAAAACTTAGGCCTTATATATGCAAATCACGCTATTATCGGAACACCCTTTAATTTTTAGGTTTATTTTTTTCAGAATTGTTTATATAGCGAACTAATTTTAATTTAGTGCTTGCATATTTTTAGTGAATTCCTACTACAGTTCAAGAAATAAGCACATATTCGTGAATAACACCTCACTATCGGAACACCCTATAAGTTTTAGTATTTGCTAGTATAGCGGTCACAGTTATATACCTTCTGTGAAAATTTCAAGCGCCTACCTATTACGGTTCAAAACTTAGGTCTTATACATGCAAATCACACTACTATCGGAACACCCTTTAATTTTTAGGTTTATTTTTTGTACTTGTTTATATTGCGAACTGCTTACATATTTTTAGTGTATGCCTCCTACAGCTCAAGAAATAAACACTTATTTGTGAATAACACCTCTCTATCAGAACACCCTATAAATTTTAATATTTGTTGCTATAGCGGCCACAGATATACACCTTTTGTGAAAATTTCAAGATTCTACCTATTATGGTTCAAAACTTAGGCCTTATAAATAAAAATAACACCACTATCGGAACACCCTCTAATTTTTAGGTTTATTTTTTAGACTTGCATAAGAAGCGAACTACGTTTTTATTATAGTTTGTAAATTTTTAGTGTATGTCTCTTACAGTTCAAGAAATAAACACATATTCGTGAATAACACCTCTCTATCGGAACACCCTATAAGTTTTAATTTTTGTTGTTATAGCGGCCACCACTATACACCTTCTGTGAAAATTTCAAGAGTCTACCTATTATGGTTCAAAACTTATGCCTTATACATGCAAATCATACTACTATCGGAACACCCTTTAATTTTTAGTTTTCTTTTTTTATACTTGTTTATATAGTGAACTAAGTTTTAATTACTGTTTGTAAATTTCAAGTGTATCCCTCCTACAGTTCAAGAAATAAACACATTTTCGTGAATAACACCTCTCTATTGGAACACCCTATAAGTTTTAGTATTTGTTGCTATAGCGGCAACAGCTATACATCATCTGTGAACATTTCAAGAGCCTACCTATTACGGTTCCAGAGATAAAAGGCGCTGACAGACGGACAGACATTGTAGCGAAAACAATAGGGTTACATTTTTACACTTTGTGTACGGAACCCTAAAAAAGGGCCTAACAGAATTTAGTTTTATATCTGCGGATGAAAAATATATAAATTATAATTTTGTTAACATGTTATCTGAGGGTGCGTTATACAAGCCAAAACCTGATTTCTTGAATTCTTTGGAATATTTGAATTAATGGAAATTCGTTATTAACAAGTCAAAATTATATGTCAAACTTATTAGACTTAACAAAATTAAATTTGGATGTGAAAATTATTAAAAAAACTTTTGGGTAGAATATTTTTTAGAATTAGATATTTAAATCGAAATTTAAAACCATACGAATACATATATGTAAATAAAAAGATGAAAAAGGTTTTTACATAATCACTTTGTGTTTTTATCAAGATTCTAGAAGTTAATGATCAGCATAAAATATATTAAATATATCAGCATATAAATATGTATGTATGTACAGTCAAATCCCGATAATTCGTACCACGATAAATCGTAATTCCCGATAATTCGTAATAAACTGTCGGTCCCTTGAAACAATTTCGTTTACTCATAAATTTCCATACATTTTGGTACCCTTGGTAATTCGTATTTTTTAAATAAACCCTAATTATTTGCTTAGTACCATTTATAATTCGTAATAAAAACAAGAGAAACATGGAAAGAATGATATTTTATTTAACTCAATTTTTTGCGTGGGGTTTTGCTTTTGCTTGGGTGTGTGTTTATATTCTTGAGATCAGTGTGTTAATGAATAATAAAGAAAAATGTCAAAGCGCACGCTTAAAACTCTGTCGGTGTTACAAAAACAACAAATTTTTGCAGCCATTAACAATGGAGAGAAAAAATAGACGTTGCTAAGCGATTTGAAATTGCTCCATCAATTCTTCGAAAAAGAGAATTTATTATGCAAAAACCTTTAGGCAGTAAGCTATAGCGCGAAAAACTACCTGAATATCCAGAGCTTGAAATGTCTTTAGTTTAATGGTTTACACAGTGCCGGCAGTCTAACATTCCTATTAGTGGCCCACTGCGAAAACCCGCTAATTCGAAAACCCCTATAATTCGTAAAAAATGTCCGGTCCCTTGCGATTACGAATTATCGGGATTTAACTATATATTATAAATAACTAACTAATTTAATTTTATATTAAAGAATTTTTTTAACAAATTTTTTAAAGTTCTTTGCCCTTTTCCTTGTGTGGCAACGCTTTTGTACATTGGTAAAAAAAAAATACAACTTAAAAAATCCTTAGTCCCTATTCACAATTGGACAGAAACAGGGCAGACAGACGAGATTTGTAGGCAAGGGGATGAAGAGGTAGAGTGTGTATTTCATGACTATCTTACTGGTTATTTTTCGTTTCTCTTTTCTGCTTTTCGTATTTTTCCTTGTTGCTTCACATTATATATCTCAAGTCGGCGTCTACTTGCTTAAAATTTCTCAACAATGTGCATATAATGGGTGATTTTTTTGAGGTTAGGATTTTCATGCATTAGTATTTGACAGATCACGTGAGATTTCAGACATGGTGCCAAAGAGAAAGATGCTCAGTATGCTTTGACATTTCATCATGAATAGACTTACTAACGAGCAACGCTTGCAAATCATTGAATTTTATTACCAAAATCAGTGTTCGGTTCGAAATGTTCAAATGTGACAAATTTTGTTCAGCGATGAGGCTCATTTCTGGTTGAATGGCTACGTAAATAAGCAAAATTGACGCATTTGGAGTGAAGAGCAACCAGAAGCCGTTCAAGAACTGCCCATGCATCCCGAAAAATGCACTGTTTGGTGTGGTTTGTACGCTGGTGGAATCATTGGACCGTATTTTTTCAAAGATGCTGTTGGACGCAACGTTACGGTGAATGGCGATCGCTATCGTTCGATGCTAACAAACTTTTTGTTGCCAAAAATGGAACAACTGAACTTGGTTGACATGTGGTTTCAACAAGATGGCGCTACATGCCACACAGCTCGCGATTCTATGGCCATTTTGAGGGAAAACTTCGGAGAACAATTCATCTCAAGAAATGGACCGGTAAGTTGGCCACCAAGATCATGCGATTTGACGCCTTTAGACTATTTTTTGTGGGGCTACGTCAAGTCTAAAGTCTACAGAAATAAGCCAGCAACTATTCCAGCTTTGGAAGACAACATTTCCGAAGAAATTCGGGCTATTCCGGCCGAAATGCTCGAAAAAGTTGCCCAAAATTGGACTTTCCGAATGGACCACCTAAGACGCAGCCGCGGTCAACATTTAAATGAAGTTATCTTCAAAAAGTAAATGTCATGGACCAATCTAACGTTTCAAATAAAGAACCGATGAGATTTTGCAAATTTTATGCGTTTTTTTTTTAAAAAAAAGTTCTCAAGCTCTTAAAAAATCACTCGTTACTACGGATTTTCAAGACACACAAGAGAGTTTGGCATAAAAGTTAATTTCACTGAATCGTTCAGATCGTAGAGAGCGATTTAATGAGCTAGATCGTTCGTTACGTTCGTCGTTTTTTATTTTAAACAGCAAGTCAATGCAATTCGTATTAAACACAACACAAGGCATGTTAATCAGATAGCCTCACTACTGAGGGGAAATATTAAGGCGAAAATAATCAATTTTTTTATATGGATTTTGACAGTTAAACTTACAATTTTCCCCTTAAATGGAATTTCCCGTTCGTAGTAAGGTTACCTGATGAATATGCCTTGACACAACAGTTAATTCTGGCAACCCTATATAATTGTAAACAAATGTACGAAATTCACTCGCATGAAGTAGGTAGACAATTAATTTTTAACTTATTATTTCTTTTTTATTTACTTCTTTTTTATCAGGTTTCTTAATTAAAGTTTTAAAATTAAACTCTGTGAGAGCATTTTTTATATGAACTTTTATAGAGCAAAATGTCCAGTACCTGATCAAAACGACAAAATAAACGCAACGAACGATGAACGATAAAAAGAAAACACTGTCGGAATCAGAATCGTCCAGTTACATGAATCGTTCACTTGAACTCGGTCGTACATGACCGGCACACCTCTAACATACACTAAAGTAAATAAATCCGAAAATAGAATGTGCAAAAATCTGTCTGTCTTGTTTATGTCGAATTATAAAACGTTTAAGACAGAGCTAAATGGAATTTAAAAAATATGTTTCTGTCTATTAAAAAAGGAGACTTATTTTTGTAAACAAAAAATTGATTGAAACTACCTTCTTTTTTAAGGTTTCGTACCCAAAGGATAAAAACCTAACCCTATTGTTTTCGCTACAATGTCTGTCCGCCCGCCTGTTAGCGCCTTTTATCTCTGGAACCATTATAGGTAGACTCGTGAAATTTTCACAGAAGATGTATAACTGTTGCCGCTATAGCAACAAATACTAAAATTTAAAGTGTGTTCGGATAGAGACGTGTTATTCACGTATATGTGTTTATATCTTAAACTGTAGGAGGCATACACTTAAAACTTACAAATAGTAATTAAAACTTAGTTCGCTACATAAACAAGTATAACAAAATCAACCTACAAATTAAAGGGTGTTCTGATAGTGACGTGATTGAACGTATATGACCCAAGTTTTGAACCATAATAGGTAGACTCTTGAAATTCAGAGGAGGTGTATAACTGTGGCCGCTATAGCAACAAATACTAAAACTTATAGGGTGTTCCGAAAGTCACGTGTTATTCACGATTATGTCTCTATATCTTGAGCTGTAGGAGGCAACCACTTCAAATTTGTACAGTATTTAAAACTATGTTCGCTTTATAAAGAAGTATACAAAATTGAACCTAAATATTAAAGAGTGTTCCGATAGTGACGTGATTTACATGTATATGGAATAAGTTTTGAACGATAATAGGTAGAATCTTGAATTGAATCACTGTCACGTGATTTGCATGAATATGGCCTAATTTAATAAAAATTAAAGGGTTTTCCGGCAGTGACGTGATTTGCATGTATACAACTTATTTTTGGAACAGTAATGGGTTGACCCTTAAAATTTTGTACAGAAGATGTGTTGCCACGGCCGATATGACAATTTCTATTATCACTTATTGTTTTAATCGTCCTATGTAGATTCTTTATAGAAAGTGAATTGCCATGGCCGCTGTAACAAATAATAAAATTATAGGGTGTTCCGACAGTGACATGATTTTAACGTAAATAGCCTTATTTTATAAACCGTAATACGTAGATTCTTGAAATGTTTACAGTAGATGTGGCATATAATAAATTAGTCAAGTGCGAGTTAGACTCACACACTTAGGGTTCCGTACTATGTTTGGTACAACTTTCAAAATTCGAGTTGTTAATTTTTTCATGTCTTATGAGTCACCCTTTAATTTTAAAATTAAAATCATAATTGCATCACTGTTGGAACACCCTTTAAATTTTAGCAATTTTTGTTATAGCGGCCTTGGCAATACACTATCTATAGAAATATACATGAGCCTACCTATTGCGGTTCAAAAAATAAGATAATATACCTGAAAAACATGTCACTGATGGAACATCCTTTAGATATTAGTAATTGTTACAGCGGCCGAAGTACAACATCTACTGTAAACATTTAAAGAGTCTACCTATTACGGTTCAAAAAATAAGGCTATTTACGTACAAATCACGTCTCTGTCGTAACACCCTTTAATTTTGTTATTTGCTATGGCGGCCATGTCAATTCTCTTTCTATGAATATATCAAGAGTCTACCTATTACTATTAAAAAAATAAGTTACTATACGTGAAAAACATGTCACTGTTAGAACACCCTTTAATTTTTAGTAATTGTCATAACAACCATGGCATCACATCTTCTATACAAACTGGAAGAGTCGACTTATTACGGTTCAAAAAATATGTCATTATACATGCAAATCACGTCGCTGTCGACAAAACCCTTTAAATTTTTATTGTGTTTATAGGGGTCATAGTAATACACCATTTGTGAAAATTTAAAGAGTCTATCTAATATGGTTAAAAAATAGTCAATGTGCATGTAAATTACGTCACTGTCGGCACACCCTTTAATTTTTACTATTTGTTATAGTGGCCATAGTAATACTCATCCTGTAAAAGCTTCAATAGTCTACCTATTATCGATCAAAACCTATGCCATATACACATACAAATCACGTCACTAACGGAACACCCGTTAGTTTTTAGGTTTAATATGAAAACTTGCATATAACGCGAACATAGTTTAAATTACCGCAAATTTTAAGTGGTTGCTTCCTATATCTCAAGAAATAAAGATATACAAGCAAATAACACGTCACTTTCAGAACACCCTATAAGTTTTAGTATTTGTTGCTATAGTGTCCACAGTTTTACACCTTCTGTTAAAATTTCAAGCGTCTACCTATAATGGTTCAAAACTGAGGTCTTATACATGCAAATCACACCTCTATCGGAACACCCTTTAATTTTTAGGTTTATTTTTTTAGACTTGTTTATAAAGCGAACTAAGTTGAACTACAGTTCAAGATATAAACACATATTCGTGAATAACACCTCTATATCGGAACACCCTATAAGTTTTTATATTTGTTTCTATAGCGGCCACAGCTATACACCTTCTGTGAAAATTTCAAGAGTCTACCTATTATGGATCAAAACTTAGGCGTTATACATGCAAATCACACCACTATCAGAACACCCTTTAATTTTTAGTTTTATTTTTTGATAGTTGTTTATATAGTGAACTAAGTTTTAATTACTGTTTGTAAATTTCAAGTGTATCCCACCTACAGTTCACGAAATATGCACATATTCGTGAATAACACCTCTCTATTGGAACACCCTATAAGTTTTAGTATTTTTTGCTATAGCGGCAACAGCTATACATCATCTGTGAAAATTTCAAGAGTCTACCTATTACGGTTCCAGAGATAAAAGGCGCTGACGGACGGACAGACGGACAGACATTGTAGCGAAAACAATAGGGTTTCGTTTTTACACTTTGTGTACGGAACCCTAAAAATTACTAAAAATTGAAGGGTGTCCTTATTTTTTGAACTGCTCCTGATATTTTTATAGAAAGTATATTGTCATGGCCGCTATAACAACAATTACTAAAATTTAAAGGGTGTTGCAGTAATGATGCAATTTCCGCGAATATGTCTTAGTTTTAAAATTAAAGGGTGCCCCATAAGACATAAACAAACTTGAATTTTTATGTTATACTGAACATAGTACGGAACCCTATGTGTGTGAGTCTAAAGGCCGGGGCACATAGAATCCGTCATACGTTATACTTTAACGTTCTCAACTAAAAACAAAATATGTATTAACGGAAGAGGTTGACACAATGAGTACTTGTTGATGGATATTAAATCAGAAAAGAAAACACGAGAAAAGCTTTTTTCTTCATTTTACTCTATTAAATTAAATTATTTTGTTTTATTTTTGCTTTCACTCACCCAGAGACCTGCGATTCATTTTTGCATTTTCCAAAATGAGTATTTAGCTAGCACTTAACATTAAAAAATGAATGCTGTTAATGCATGATTCATATCAATGAGACTGTTGTTAACATATGCTTGTCACTGCTTGCAATTTCATGATTCACAAAAGCAATGAATTAGTTTGAGTGTTTTGAGTGGTTCGTAAAAGAAGCTGCTGACATGTGTATAGTTTTACAGAAGATTTTTATTCTAATATGAGAAAAATTTAAAAATTCCTCAATATATACATAAATAAATATATGTGTAAATGTACACATATATACACTATATATACAACTATTATAAAAGTAACAAAATTAAATAAAATAAAAAAGTAAATGAAATTATCCATTAGTCATATTTATCAACTGAATTCAGGAAAAGTAAATTATTTACAGTTTTCGAACCAACGCGATTACGCTTTTTTGTTATGATGTTACCTGCGGCTGAAAACGCGCACTCGAAAGCCGTACTACTTGCAGAAATACTTAGAATTGTTGTGCAAGTTTGTGTTAGATTTACGAAAGAGATAATTTTAGAGAAATTTTATATATGTATATTGTAACAATTTACGCAAATTTACAAAAAAAAAATGTGTGTAGGTAAACCCCTCTACCTGGAAAATATGCAAAAAAATATTTGGTATTTACAATATTTTCATTATAAATAAACCTTTTTCGTTCAAGAATATATTTTTATTGATACCTACATACATATCGTTAGCTAGAAAACAAACAAAAATATAATTTTACAGAAGATGCAAAAAACTTTGTAAAATGAAAACTAAACTATACCATACGTATCTTTGTTTTTTGTGAATAAAAGCGTAGAAGTGTGAAACTTGGTCCAGACATGTAGTTTAATGGCATTCATAAAAACCAATCAAAAACTAATTTTTGATTTTTTTGAATAGTTACGCCTTACAAGGCAGTAATTTATGATAATGTTAAACTTTTTTTTCATTATATAGAACACAAATTCATGGTGAGCCAATGGAGAATTCAGTTAATGAACAAAATTATATTAACACTTTTGTCTATTTTGCTTATTATTTATCCATTAACACTACTACATATTTGTCAATACTTATTATGTTTTTTCAAATAGAAAAAATAATTACTTTATTGTCGAAAAACTCACAATTTGTTTGCCTTATTATAATTTTCTCATTTAATTCATTAAATATTTTTGTAAAAATAGAATACGAGTAGGTACATGTACATGAATTCCAGGAATACTTGCAATCTCTTAACCCTTCTTTCAATTGATTTTGATGTTTATAATTAGACTATTTGTGTATGCAAATAGCCCATTTGTGGCAGGTAAAAGAATTTCAACTAATGTAGCAATTCCAGTTGGGTTATTACTTTATCCAAATTACTTTGCATCCAAATGCAAAGAAATTTTTTTAAACATATGCTAAAAACTGTTTACCAGTACTTTCAACATACAGACTTTAAACTTTTTTCATTAACAATGAATTTGTCATAAAACTCTTTCACAAAAAAAAATATATTTTTTGTTAAGTACTTCTGTATATGACAGTATTTTAAAAAGTACTTGAAATTGTTATTTTATTTTATTATCCACTAATTTTATCAAGTATTAGGTATAATAATCTTAAAGTAATAATTATTTTTCATAAAAATTGAACACAATTAACACTTTCTTTAAATATGTACATACATAGATGTTTCAATTTTTATTAACAGAATTGCAGCCCTACATAAAAATTATAACATTCTTTTTCGCACATCATAGTCTATGCTTTTTCGAA
The DNA here is from genome assembly GCA_949628195.1 of Phasia obesa. Classification (NCBI taxonomy): domain Eukaryota; kingdom Metazoa; phylum Arthropoda; class Insecta; order Diptera; family Tachinidae; genus Phasia; species Phasia obesa. Next base: position 80,497,510 of record OX451216.1, read on the forward strand.
CGCTAGTCAATACTTTGACAACGTGTTTTTGTGAGTGGTCTGAGTGTTCTGCCAAACAATCAAACAACCGCAAGAAATTTTTACACTCTTTCGCTAACAGCACATATAAAACAAGGGTGTGTTAATAACAGTCAATTGTTAAGCGGCATTTAGATGGTCAATCGCGGCTTGTCAGCGCGGGTTGATGGCAAGCCAACAAGCTCGTGTAAACGACCAAAATTCGTGTTTGTCAGCAGGGTTGTCAGATTTATTTTCACTCATTTCGCCAAAATTGCCAAACCAGTTTTTTGTATAAATTTGTCTCTAATATATACAATATTTTGTAATTTTAAAAATATTTTTAAAATATCACAAAAAAGAAATTTAATCGGAATAGCTAAAATTCGCCAAAAATAGAGAAAAAGTCGCCAAAATATATAAATATTTTACTTTTTATTTAAAATGATTATTGAACACGAGAAAGGTAAAATTTTCACTTTAAACAATCAAAAATAGTGGTTATTATAATAAATGGGGACCTGAACGTACCCATCCTTAAGGTATTTGTCACCGTGTTTTTATTTAGAATATGTTTTATAGGAATTACATTTATTCAATATTACTAATGATCAAAAGATATGTGATATTATTTCAATTCATTTTTAGCATGTATTTCGCAGTCGAGTTTTGGTAGAATTCATTATTGAAATCAATTTTTCTATCCAGTAACTAGGAGCATATAAATTAAAAAATAAATAAATATTTCTATAAAATTAATCACATAATGTGTAAAAAATATTCTTTCAACTATAGCTGTACATAATTAGATAGATTATCATATTTTTTACAATATTTCTAAAAGGAAAGTTAATCGGCCTTATTGTGTAAGGCGTTGTCGTATAAAAAACAAGGCGTTTTGAAAAATGCGCATTGTTTGAGTTGATAACGCCAAAAAATACGACTCAAAATCAATTATAATTTTCCGTACCCTGTATGGCATTCTTGCCTTTAAAATACGACAAAAATGTCGTTGGAGTTTTTCATCACCACTGAAATAAAAACAGCAATTTAAAAAATTACAAGCTAAGGTAAGTCTTCCAACCGTAGGATTTTTCTTCAAAAGTTTTTTTTAAAACAATTTTTTGTTAAAAATGCGGAGATTTGGTTCAGATTCTTTGAATTTTTATATTTTGTCGTGTATGCAATTTTTTTTGTTTTTTGAGCTACTTAGCTAATTAGATTTGTTCGTAATTTGCTTTATTATAATTCTTTTGATAAATAAATTTGGGGTGGATGGATAGGTAGAAAAAAAAAACAATTACTAAAGAATCCTGCAAATTTTACTTTTCAGTGAATATCTAAATGTAATATTTTCTATTATTTTAGAAATTCGCAACGAAAATTTTTTTCATCTATATACTTCATATCCGAAAAAAGATGCACAAAAGCTGAACACTAAATATGACATTCGTATAATAAAACAAAAGTTCAAAATAGAAGAAGAAACGATAAAAATGGGTAAAAATTAAGTTAAGATAAAGGAAAAATGTTGAAATTCTTTATATCAGTTAAGAATATAGGACATTAAAGAATAAACTTTAATTAAAAAATTGCAGAATTAAACAATAATTTTTATTAACTTTTAATCACTGCAATATTTGTTCTATTACAAAAAATGTCGTAAGAAAAGTCATCGACTATACAATAAAGCTGAATATTTTCTATTATGGTTGGTTTCCAAAAGAATGTAAGGATTTATAAACATTTTGGAAAACAAGAATTTATGTTTGTGATAAGAAATTGCAACATTTTAAAATCAAGAGATAAAGTTTCCAGAATAAAATCATCTTTAGATATGAAAAACTTTTTTAAATATAAAAGGTTTCCAGAAGTAAAATCATATTTAAATATGAAAAACAATTTACTTTTAAAACTTCAATTTCTTTGTTATCCATTTTAATATTCCTTAATTCACTTTCTAATATTGGCCAAAAGTCAATGAAAAATCACCAAATTTTTTAAAAATCGCCATTTCAGCAAATCCAAAATTGTATCGCCAAATAAGAATGAAAATCGCCACGTTTGACGAGAAATCGCCATATCTGACAACCCTGTTTGTCAGCCGCGCTGGATGGAAATCAAACAAGGCGAATTCATAACAGGTAAACTCGAGAGCTCAGCTGACTATTTGTTGTCACCATCTTACAGTGTCAAAATGTACTAACATTTTTTATTTTGACAGCCAAAAATGATTTATACAACAACAAAATGTACGTATTTTTATTACAGAGTTGTACCCTTTTTTCGCCGCGAGTCTACCTTGTTTATTGCGCCATGGAAATCAAAAATGTTTGATATTTTGTGTTTGCCGTCACGCCATCAAGCTTGTCTAAATGCATGTTTGTCAACCACAGTGTAAATTTCATTTGAATTTTTGTAAGCGAGGAGTAAAGATGTCTCGGCTAGAGCGCTTGTTTTTAAGAGAATTTATTGTTTTTGCATGTGGGTTAGTTTTTATGTATGGTATTGTATGTAAAGCGTTTTTATTAAAGTTTATTTTTAAAATTATTCATTTATTTAGTTATTGTGTGTTTTTATATGGAAATATTATTTTCCAAAATTCAAGTTAAGAAAGGGTATGTAGACGAGTTAGCAAAAATATTATTTAATTGTTATTTTTCAATTATTATAAAGGAAAATCCCATAACGAAGTTGGGGAAATGTTTTCCTTCAACTTAGGACAGCTTCTGACATTATTACTTGTTCTAAAAATTAAGATAGATTTGATTAAACCTTAAACAGCACAATAAGAAAGGATTCACGGTTTATTGAAAGTAAAATACTAAAAACTATTCATGATAGAAAACATATAACTGTGGAGTATATGTATTACACGGAACTGTTCGAAACTTTGAATTTTGTTTCTGTATTAATAAAATATTACATACATTCTTACATTTTCCTATTCATTCACACAGTATGAAATAAAGAAATTTTAATGAGGCATAACTTTGACCAGTAGTGCAATTCACAAACTTTTAAAGATCTAACACTTGTTAAATATATCAACATGTTTTTTGCTTGCACTAACGCATTTGCTATTCACTAACCTATGGTTAACTAATGAAAAATACAAACAAAAATAAATGGCAATGCTACTAAACAAAATGGCAAAATAGCGAAAACAACAAAGAGGAATGAAAAATAATAAACAAAAGTGCTTCATTTTTTGTTCTTTTTCAATTTTATTTCTAAAAAATTGTTTGAATTCATTTTTATAAGGTAGGTAAAATACATATGTATGTGTTTTAATTATAAATATTAATTATTTACCCCCATATTTATAAAAAATAAAACTTATTTGAAATGTATTTTAAAATAACTTTTGTATGAAAAATTAGTTCTAAAATAGATTTCAAATATATTTTATTTTTTATAAATATGAGGGTTAGAATATTTTACATTATACATCTAATTTATCTTTTGATATTTTGATAAAGTAAACGGCAGTTAAATTAACAATACTCGACTTGTTAAGAAAAACAGCTGATTTATAACAACATCAAATGTTATTAAAAAGCATTTCTGAATAGCAAAGTCTTTCGTTTTGTTGTTAAATTTTTTTAACGAGTCAAGAATCGTGAAAATTAAATAGTAAATCGCACTACAGATACTAAGAAATTCAATATTGCCGAAAGGTGTTCTTTTGCAAAAATAATATAAAGAATATTTGTATTTTTTCAATAATTTTTTTTAAATAATTGATTAGAAACTGAAGAATAAATAAAAAATATTGTCATGATGTCGTTGTTTATTATTCTCTATAATTCCATTCTCTAATAATTCCATTGTCCAATTTCGTTTATTACTCTTTTGATTGTCGTCTTCCTATAATACATCAATTAATAAAGCAGCAGCTAAATCATGCGCCATCTTAAATAACAAGCTCACTGCTCAGTGTCTGTTGTATAATGATGTTTGACAATCTTCGCTTGATCATGTAATTGCTAAACACTCTCTTTCATCAACCCGCGATTGACCATCTAAATGCCGCTTTAATGAGATGCATTCTTAAGCAATATAGTTTCATCGACTATATACTCAGTTTGAGTCTTGTTGTTGAATTCGAGTTTACAAACGTTTAAATAAACACAGTTTGTGGTAGGTCTTAATTCTTTTAAAAATAAATCATTTTTATAAGTATATGTTCGTTCCTGTATTGTCACTACTATTTCATTTGTTTCGCTAATTTGAAGTATTTTTATTGCAGTCACAATCGCTTTGTATTCATCCAACATTACTCCCACTCTAATCAATTTCAACTTCACAAAATCTATTTCGAATTGTTCGATTTCTTTAGAAGACAAAATACTTGGATGTGCTACACCATTATGCACTGATGCGATGCTATCCAGAATTATGTCAATTTTATTTTCTAGGTATCTCAATTTAAGCATTTGGTCGCTATACAAGAGGTGTTTGACAATCTCGCTGTTGCTCTTTCTTATTTCATTAAACGATTGCTCGATTTTGAATCTATCGCTTTCAACATTTTTATTAAGAAGTTCCTTTAGGTGTCTATTGATAGAAATTTGCTAGTTAAGCGTTCGTATGGCATTATGACTATTTTCGTCAGTCACTTTTAGGTGCTCAAGAATTTCCTGTCTGTCCTCCTCATCCACTAATCCAACACCCCACTTATATATTGAACCAACGACATTCAGTAATCCTCTTTTCTTTCTAAAAATTTCTGGTGGCATAATAGCCTTTAATTTAACTTTAATTATTTTAATTTCTGTATTCAAAATCTCTTTATTATATATAGCTATATTATCTATATTATGTTCAATCTAGTCAATAATGTTCTTTAATTCGTAAGGATTTATTATGTGCAGGACCGTGTTGGTGAGGTTTACTATTTCCGTATCAAACAAGCGTATCTTAACGAACTGATCATCAATATGACTCACTCGCAACTCACATACAATCTAACTGGTGATCATTAATTCCAGAAGGACAATCGATGAAAGGTAAAACAGAGCCATCTAGAGAGAGAAAAGGGAACGTGAGTAGGGCTGGTAAATATCTGCTTGCAGAAGGAGAGGAAAGTTTTCTTTTTGTTTCTAGCGATTTTGGGTTTTATAGATGTTTTTTGACTTATCATTATTTGAGACCAAATAGTTTCCTTGCGAGTTAAAACCCTGCATTTTTTTGTATTTTGGTTGGGATTTGCTTACTCTGTTATTGTCTACAAATTTATTAGAAAAGCTATCAACTTGAACTCTTCTTTTATTAGATATCTCAATCCTTTTTTCTTTCATTTCGTGTTGTTTTCTAGCGAATGTCTCTAAATTCTCTGTTGAGAGTCTGTTATTAAGAAAGTCAGTTGGTTTGCAATTTGTCGTTGTATGAATAGTATTGTTGTAGGCAACTATAGCTTTTGTGATGTTGTTTTTCAAATCTTTTTCAGCTTTGGGGTCAGCATTAAACAATCTAAGAAGTTCGTTGAGTGTGGAGCGCAATCTTTCAACATCGGCATTCCCAGTATTAAGGTATGTTGTGGTCAGATGAAAATCTATTCCCTCATCTTTAAGAAATTGTTTAATATTTACTGTGTCACATTCATTATCCATCACGATCAACCTTTATTTGCCTAAGTATTGGAATCGTTTTTCATTCCATCAATAATAGAAATCCAAAACCTGTCTTTATTCGGGGGTTACATAAGTCTATGCGAACAATATCGTTTTGTTTCATAGGGCTGTCTGTGACATTAAATGCGAGTTTAGTAGGGTTTCTATCAAAGTTTGAAAGATTGCATACTTCACAGTTGTATATGTATATATTTTTGAAATTCCTTTTGCTGGTTGGGGTAATAACATGTTTTTTTTAAATTATTGAATACTTCATTTATTCCGCGATGATTGTTTATAAGGTATTCAGTTTCAATCCTTCTAAGTATAATTTCTTTGTCCGTAAAATCTTCCAACCATGATTTGGACCTTAAAATTTTTAGATTAAAGGATTATTACATTCTATAATAATCCTGAAATTTCTGTAGTTTCGAGTTAGGTTCCTTAATATTATTTAGGCAAAATAGTGGTCTGTGGTCAGTTCTAACTAAACCTACGGCCTTTTCGATCGTGCTATATCGTTGCTCAATACCGTTCAGAGAGGGACTAGCGTAAGCAATGGGGTTATTATTTTGTGTGAGCACTGCACCTAGTGAAAAATTGCTTGCATCGGTTGTTAATGTGAAATGTTTTTGGAAATCTGGGTGGGCAAGTATAGGGTCATTTTTTAACAATTCCTTAAGTTTATTAAATGCTTCTACGTATTCTGGGTCGTTTATATTTATTTTGGAGTTCTTTTTTAAATATTTTATAAGATGATGAGCTATTTTGGAGTAGTCCTTGATAAATCGCCTGTAGTACCCAGTTATCCCCAGAAATGATTTAATCTGCTTCTGACTTTTAGGTAGTTGGATGTCATTAATGGCTTCGATTTTTTTGGGTTAGCTTTCATTCCATCTGGTGTAATTATGTGACCTAAGAACTCTCTTTTCCTGGATAAAAATTTACACTTATCGGGTTGAATTCTAAGGTTAGCATTCTTTAAACATTTTATGACCTTTTCTAATGATTTCATATGTTCTTCTATACTTGTAGAAAAAAACCAGGATATCGTCTAAATAGACTAGGCATATTTTCCCGATGAATTGTTTTAGTATACCATCCCTGATAATACCATCTTCAAGTATTTCTTGGATTTGTCGATCAACTTCTAGTCTATGAACTTCTGGGTAACGGTACATTTTAGAACATATTGGAATGTCATGTTTGGTATTTATTTTATGTTTTATGTCATTCGGAAACGGTAGTTTTTCTTTTGACTGGCAAAACACCTCCTTGTATTTTAGCAAGGTTGGTCTTAATTTAACTATCTCTTGCTCATTCAAGTGACTAATTTCAATAAAGGTAAGAAAGTTGTCTCTAGCTATTTCGTTGTTTCCTACGTCAATAAAATTTTCTTTATATGAAATGTTATAGTATAATTCTTAATAGTTACCCATGTATAACGGCAATGTCACGTTCCTAGTGACAAGCCGCCGATTAGGGTAATCAATTACAGCACATAAGTTTTGTAAAATATTGTTACCTATTAACCTATCATAACCTTTATCCAATTTACATTCCAAAAATTCACAATACAAATTTTCAGTTTCAAATTCCTTAAAAAGTGGGACTCTATAAAGGTATTCCATTAAAAATATTTTTCCTAGGGAACTAGCATATAGAGACTACTTGTCTTCCCTTTTGGTGAACATACTCCCTTAATTATAATACTAAATTCCGCTCCGCTGTCAATGATAAATGATTGGGGTTTCTATAACTATATAGGGAAGTTGTTTAGGGCCTCTGTTGAAAAATTTACATTGGAAGAGCCGACTTCCATGGGAACTACACCTTCAGTCCTGTTAGTATTTCTGCTTTTTCCAGATCTCGTGTATCTTCCCGATTAATCATTGTTGCACCTACGAAAGTTTTCTGATTGATTATTGTTTCTATAAAAATCTCTAGGTAGGTCATTGGAAACCACACCTTCAAAACCGCTGAAATTCCTACTTTGTCCGAATCTCGTACTATTTCCTGTGTAATTTCTTGATTGTCCATTGTTATTATTACACTGTCTGTTATTACGAGAGGAAACGTTATTGTCCCTATAGTTTCTGTTAAGGCAATTTGACTTTGGCTATTATTCCTAAAATTTGTCCTAAATTGTGAATTCGATTTTTCTTCTTTTCGGTTATATCCAGATGCAGTATAATTCTGGTGTTTGCCTTCCAGAATAATTTTGTACGCTTCTTGCAATGTTTCTGGGTTTCTTGCAAATAGCATCATTTTAGTTGGTTCCGGCAGGTGATCTTTAAACGCCTGCAAGGAAATCCTTTTGATTTCTCTCGTAGTAAATCCTTCCTCTGGATGAGTTACCCGCCTACTGTGAAGTTGGTTTGTAATTTTATTAATATTAAGGTAGTATTTTTTAAATGTTGAGTCCATCCTCCATGTTTTTAGTTTGTCCATTAACTTGTTGCAAGTCTGTCTCTCGCCAAATCTACGAAGGAGTACGTTTTTGAAGTGAAAACTTTAGGCACGATGAGCACTTTTTGGTTGAAGAAAAAATACTGATTTCAAAAACCGTCGTCACCAAATCCCGCCGTCACCAAAAACCGTCGCCACCATTATTGATTATTATTGAAGTAAAAACTTCTGTAGGTACGTTGAGCACTTTTTGGTTGAAGAAAAAATATTGAACTCAAAAACCGTCGTCATCTCAAAAACCGTAGTCACCATTATGCACGATTTGGTTGAAAAAAAAATTATTGAACTCGCATCGTTGGTTTTTATAGATAGGTCTGCTGGATTCTATAGATAGATAGCTGAATGACTGTGTGATGGATTGTCTGACTGTTTGTCGGTCTGACTCACTGTCTGACTGATTGTTTAACGGTCTGACTGTCCGACAAACTGACGTTCTGACAACCTGACTTTTTGACTATCTGACGGTTTGAATATTTGACGGTCTGCCTGTCTGACTGATTGTTTGGCTGACTGACTGAAGGAGTGTGTGACGATCTGACGAACTGTCTGATGGTCTCACTGACTGTCTGCAGGTTTGTCTGACTGACGGTCTGACTATCAGATGGTCCATCTGACTGTTCAGTCCATCGGTATTCCTGCCATTCAGTTTATCTTTATGCAAACAAAAGAAAGCTGTAATTTCATTTATTCTATTGGCACAATTATAATTTTAACACAACCATTAGCAACATTGCAATGTTTTAGTTTGAAAAAAAAAAACTAAACGAAACATGTTTTGATTCTCTCTGATACAGATTTTGTGATTCATTCAACATGTTTATATTGCTCACTGTAACACATATTTTTACAAAGGAGTTTATGAGTGTTATGATTTAATATTATTGTGTTTAAATACTACGCCAGTTTTACGTGCCCAATCTTGTTCGTCGCTTTTGATAAGCGATGACAATAAAATAACTACAAACAAGTCGCCTTTTGTACAAAGTGTTACCAAAACTAATATGGATTGTGTAGAAAAACCTAAGACGCAAGTGGGAATGGACAGATACATTACGGTATTAAAAAGAGGTCGAAGCCCTAAATCTTCGCAGCTTGCACCAATGTCTAAAGTACATAAAGACAAGGACTCTAACGGAATAAATTCCCATAATCGTTTTGCTATCTTAGATAGTGAAACAAGTGTACATAAAACGGCAATTAAATCGTTCAAACCACCTCCAGTTTATTTAAGGGAGAAAAATTCGAACGATTTAATAAAAAATTTAATTACAATTATTGGCGAAAACTCATTTTATGTAATTCCCATCAAGCGTGGTAACATTGATGAGACAAAAATACAATTTATTGATGAAAGTAGTTATCGTAAAGCAGTAAGCGAGTTTGAAAACTGCAAAAAGAACTTTTATACCTATCAGCTGAAGAGTAGCAAAGGTCTACAGGTAGTCATTAAAGGTGTAGATTCTTACGTTGATCCAGCTGAAATAAGAGCCGGACTCCAAAAAGCGGGTTTTAAAATAAAAAGTGTAGATAATCTCCGTAATCGGGAACGTGTCCCCCAACCACTATTTCGTGTTGAACTGGAACCTGGAGATATCAGATTGAAGAAGAACGAAATGCACCCCATTTACAATCTGAAATACCTGTTACACCGAATAATAACTGTAGAGGAGCCGCATAAGAGTCCAGGACCTGTCCAGTGTCTAAATTGTCAAGAATATGGTCATACTAGGACTTACTGTAAGTTGCCTCCGGTTTGCGTTGTATGTGGCGAGCTACATTGTTCCGCCCAATGCGACAAAGCAAAGTTAAAAATGTAGAAATTGCGGTGGAAACCACACTGCTTATTACAGAGGCTGTCCAGTTTTTTCCATGGTAAGGAAAACCACTCAAAAACTAAATACTCCTGCTAAGCACCAACAATATCGAGCAAATGCTCATTATCCTCAGTTAGCCCAACCAACAACAACATGTTTCATACGCTGATATGGTAAAAACCAATCATACTGCAGTACATAAAGCGACACCGACAACTAATTCTACTCCTAATTTGCAATCGCATCCTAAAGAACAAACACCATCTGGTAATTTTAATCGTCTCGAAGGAAGCATCGACACATTAGTGCATTCGATAAACAGTTTTATGAGCTCTATGAGCAGCATGATGGAAGAAATGGTACGCATGCAATCTACTATGTTTCAGGCGTTACTTAACAAACCATGAACTGTTTAAAAATATGTTTCTGGAACTCAAACGGCTTGCGCCAACACAAAAATGACCTCGAGTACTTCCTTAAGAAGGAACAAATTGATGTCATGCTGGTTGCAGAGACTCATTTAACAACAAATAGCTTTTTTAAAATAAATGGCTATATTTTATATGACACCAAAGACCCCGTGGCAGAGCATGGCAGAGCATGTAGTGGTTCAGCAATACTAATAAAGGCTCGAATCAAACATTATTTACTGTGTGATTTTTGTGAAGATTACCTACAAGCAACAAACATCTGCATTGAAGAATTTCATCAAAACTTAGTTATTTCTTCGATTTATTCACCTCCTAGGTTTCAAATATCAGAGAGTCAATACAGCGATTTCTTCAAATCACTAGGTCCCTGTTTCATAGCATCAGACGACTACAACGCTAAACACACGTTTTGGGGATCAGGCCTAATAACTCCAAAAGGTCGTGTTTTGTTTGACACAATTTCAAAAATGCGTCTGAATGTGATATCGAGTGGACAACCCACCTATTGGCCTACTGATCGACAAAAAATACCGGATGTTATTGATTTTGGCGTGATTAAGGGTATTCCAAGAGAAACGATTAAAGCTGAAGCGTCACTTGAATTATCCTCAGATCATTCACCCACTATCGTCTATATATGGGACAAACAAAACATCATATCACCAAGGACTATCACAAGCATTAATTGGTTAAAATATAGAAAGTATCTTAGTACTCATTGTTCGGAAAACATCCCGCTAAGAACACCTGAAGACGTAGAGCGGAGTCTTATTGATTTTGACCAAAACCTCAAATCAGCTGCCCAACATTCAACAATAACCCGACAATTAGCTAGATACAATAAAATTTATTCTGCAGATATCGAACGGCTCTTGGCTGAAAAAAGAAAAATTCGTAGAGAATGGCAATCACAGAGATCTCCTCAACTCAAAAGCAGACTTAAAGAATGCACGAACCGGCTAAGAGACATGCTGGAATCTCGAAGAGTAGCATCCCTGAAAAACTATTTGGGAGACCTAGACGCAACTCCTCAATCAGATTATTCGTTATGGCGTGCTTGTAGAAACCTTAAAAGGCCAGTCTTACGTAAACCTCCCTTGCGAACTTCAGCTGGAGGCTGGGCAAGGAGTGATACCGAAAAAGGAAATTTATTTGCTGGACATTTGAAAAAGGTTTTTACCCCAAATATATCGACTGATATAGTTGAGTTGCCAGTTCTCGAGGCTAGTGCTGCAGTACCGATAAGATTTGAATTTGGTGATCTTGAAAAGGCAATAACGGATTTGAACACCAAAAAAGCCCCTGGCGTTGATAATACCAGTAACAAGATGTTAATTGAGTTGCCCCGTGTAGCTCGCAGAATCGTTCTTTTTATTTTTAATGCCATTTTACGTTTTGAGTACTTTCCCACAGAGTGGAAGGTGTCCTTGGTTACCATGATTCCTAAACCAGGAAAAAACCACACAAAAATTGAATCATACAGACCTATAAGCCTTTTGTCAAATATGTCAAAGCAGTTTGTGAGAGGATGTTAATAACTAAGCTTAACCCTATTCTAAGTGACAAATGATGTATTCCAAACCATCAATTCGGCTTCAGGAAAAAACATAGTACGATCGAACAAACTCACAGGTTAGTTAATGTTGTTAAAAAAACTCGAACATCCATAAAGGTCTAAACGTGCCATCAGTTAAAGCAGAAAAAGCGAAACTTGCCATAAGGTATTTAAAGAAGCTTGAAACTCATCCGAATCCACTGGCCCGTAACATAATAACTGAACCTGGTTACATTCGACTAAGAAGGAGGGACACTGCTTCTCTTATCCGTACATCAGAGGGATAACCCACAAATTACAGTAACCGTGAAACATACATTTTTTTTGTCCAGCACTGGTTGGACTTAACAAGTATATTTTTAGACTTAAGATATGAGTAATTATTGATAGTTCAATTATATTGAAGATACAATAAATAAAAATTGCGAAAAAAAAATTAAAAAACAAATGAACGAATCTCTAGTATTTACTTTACTACTGCGTCACGAACAAATATACATATATATATATATATATATACATATATATAAATATATATATATATATATATATATATATATATATATATATATATATATATATATATATATATATATATATAATATACATATATATATATATGTATATTTGTATGTATGTGTACATATATATATATGTATATTTGTATGTATGTATGTATACATATATATATATATATATATATATATATATATATATATATATATATATATATATATATATGTATATATATATATATATATGTATTTATATAGTATATATATATTTTTATATATACAAGTCATATATGACTGTGATATGCCCGTTTGTAATAATCAGTTGGCGACAAATGAGACTGGCAATAATGTAAACATTTGGCCGTCTGCTTAAAATTATGCTTGAATTGCTATTTTTGGCCACACAACGAGATTCGTTTGTGACAAAGAACAAAATTTATTAAAAGAATTTAAATGACTTCAAAATGTAACCTACACCGTTTTTTGGAGATTCATCATAAATGAATCTCTGCACAAAGAACTTAAACATATTCATCATTTGTTTATATTTAAGTTTTATTTACAAACACATACTTACTTTTAAGTTAGACTTTAAGATGATGGAAAATTAAGAATCAGATTTGTACAAAACCTCAAACCAGTTGGATGTACCAACGAAAACTTTATTAAAGCTTACTGTTAAAAGGAAGTTTTACAAAACTTACATACATATATACATATACTTAGATATGTATGTGTATGTATAGGTATGTATATTATCAGAAAAAGTTTGTAATTAGCGGACATTTAAAAAAGAAACAAAACTTGTAGAGCCGAAAACTGTAGTAAAACTGTTAATTGCAATTATAAAAAGATTTTTATCAATATTTGTATTTAATTATTCTATGAAAACTTAAATGATCCTTGTGCTTTGTATTTCATAAAAAATCGTGGGAAAAAGTAATCACAAGTTACTTAGTTTTCACTTCTATTGGCAGTCCTAACGACTGCCCTGCACCTTTTTTATTTGCAACCAAGTACTTACTGTCCCATGTCTATGGAGTGCTTCTCTTGTTGAGCCGGTGCATTTGCTTTTTACATAGCCTAATAGTATTGTTTTGTATGATTTAATAAGATTATCAAATATTTGTTCAAGACCCAAAGAGGTGCTGCAGATCTTTAAACGTGTATTTTTTGTTTTATTATATTTCAGCCACCGAGTACAGTTTTAGTTTTCATTGCATTTTATCTTGCATAATGTTGTAAAGAAATAGTCTGGTAGAGCAAACACCTTTGTCACAGAGTATTTTAACAATTTAATGGAAATAAACTATTTTTTATTAAATATTTATTAGTCTTAGCATTTATAGAAAATTTTTCTCAATCTTTATAAAATTATGCACTCTTATAATAATAAGTGATCTTTTTGATTGCTATTTTAGAACTGTTCTTTTTATTTATTTCAAAACTTAAAGAAACTTACAGCTAAGATTGAATTTGCTTACAATGAAAATTCAAGTAGAGCAAAAAGGTAATTAAAGATCTGTGTGTGAATTGTTTGTCTAAGTAAATTCACACACAGTCCAAATAAAATATGAAATACAGTATTAAATATAAAGATAGTAGGGTGCTACGAGTTACGAGTACCTCATATACAAAGGCCCCCAACCAAAAAAAGTGGTTAAAATGAAAATGCATTGGTTTGCTAAATATTGAGCAAAGTAACACAAACCTACATTGTTGAAAGCTGGAATGCTACTGATTTAAAATTTTTACATGTTTTGTTCTCTTTGTGAGATTCTGGTTGAGATGGTGTATGTGCTCACAAATCCTTAGGGATTTGCGTGGGGGCTCTTGCTTATATATGACTATATCCTAGCAGGAAGATAAATGCAATAAAATTTAGAGTATGTAAATGAAACAGATATAATTTATAACGATAAATACCCTTGGACAATATGCTACCAATAGGAGAACTATCTGAAGAAGTGCAAGAAAAGAGCAACAAAGACTAGAGATTCTTTCGCGAGCACAACACAAAAAAAAAACGACTAGATGTTGTACTAATGAAGACCTTATCATTATTTTGTTGTGCACTTCTGACGCATATATGTCCAATATTCGACAAAAATGGAATAGAAGATGAAAACCAAGGCTATTCAGAAGAAATATTTACTAAAATTGTTTAATTTTAGTAGTATTGCAGTTCACTTAGTTATAATTGCTTTTATATAGATATAAGCTTGTTCTTGATTTAAAAATTTATGTTAGTTGATCAGTGTTTATTTTATAAATTTACAATAGTTAGATATGGAAATATTTAAATAAAAAATAACTAAAATAGCAACATAAGACTTTTACATTAAAACTTCTCTGTCTGAGGTAATTTTGAACCAATTCCAGTTGACGTTTCATTCGATACTTACTTTAACTCGCTGTTTAAAAACGGCCAACCTTTGGCCCTTTTGAATATTAGAGTTAAAAAGTTCACGGGGGCCAAAGTTTGGCATTATCTGACTAAATAACTTAAAAATTAAGATGTTATATAAAACAACCATTATTTACATGTTTAAACACTACTTTTATACTAAACTTCAACTAATGTATTTTAAATCCTCTATAACTTTTTTTATTATTATAGTGCAAATCTAGTACTTACGATATTTCGACAAAAATCTAGTTGTTTTTACTAGATTTCCATACATATCAAAATCTACTTCGTCACTAGATTTTGACGAAATCTACTTAAAATCGACTAGTACTTAAAGATGCAACTGTACTTAAAAATGTTCACCAAAATCAACCGTTATTTTCAAATCAATCGCAGAAGCAGGATCTTGTCAAAAAGCCAATATTTTCTTGTTATGGGTATGGTGCACCTGAGGTATATAGGTCAAACTGTCCTAATTGTAGTAGAAACCCAGCTGCCTCAGCCAGCCCACAGTATCTAGCATTTAACTTCTTGTCATCAACTGTAATTGGTCATTCATTACCAACAACTCATGTTGGATTCTTTGGTATTAAAGGTGAAGCTATTTTTGACAGTGGAGCAAAAACCAGCGTTGCCAGCCTAGAACTTACCAAAATACTCACCACAAATAAATGTCATTTTCAAGAAGTCTGCGCCGAAATTACTCTTGCCGACGGGTCAGTGTCAACAAACAAGGTTTTGTCAACTATTTGCGATATACTGATTGGAAACAGAGTACGCAAAATTAGGTTTATATTCCTTCCAAACGCCACAAAAAATAGAACGTTACTCGGCACGGATTTTTCTCGAGCAAGCAGGTATAGTTCTTAATATGGCCCAAAAATTTTGGTATTTTGTGGACGAACCCAAATTAAAGTACAATTTTACAACACCTATGGAAACGACAATTTGTTCAATCAAATTACTCAAGAGTCATCCCCATGCACAAAGGTTTTGAAAGATATTTCATCATTCATTGAAATTATGGAAGAGAAAAAAATACTTTCACTAATTCTTGGAACACCAAAAACCGAAAATGTTTCACTGTTGTCCAAAACGCCTTCATTTGAAAATCAAGATGATTCATATGCATCTCACAAGCTTATTGAAGAAAAGTTAATGGCTAGTATTTTACCAACAACACAAGACTACGAAACAAAATCTCCACAGTACATACAATCGATATAAAATAAAATTCACATGAAGTACAAACCCATCTAAACTCATCCGCCATATACAAACCGCCACCCAAAACTCGTAAAGTTGAAGAAACGTATGATTACTTTACACCCTTGTTTTCAATGGATATAAAAATTCTCCAAGATTCAGATGGTATTGACCTAACCGCAAAACCAAACAAAAAAACGATCTGAATAATGTGTTGGTAAAACATAAAATTATATTTGAAGAGCCATCCATTACTACGCCATATTCAGTTCATCGCATTCATACAGAAAAACATGATCCAATTTTAAAACAAGCAAGTGACGATGAACCTTTTATACTGGAAACAAACGCCAGTGGTTACGTTCTGGGAGCAGTTTTGCTTCAGCGGGAGGGCCCTAATGAACACCCTATTGAATATACCAGTAGATTGTTGTCAAGCAGATATCCTGCCCAACCCATCAGAATAATGAGAACCAGAGGTCGACCTAGAAAGTGAGTTTTGATGCTTCATCGGGACGCTTTTAGCATCAAAGGGGGAGACTGAAGCAGTTATTTCATTATTTCATTTACTATTTCAGTTATTATACAATAGTTTCTAGTTAAACTTTAACGGAATTCAATTAAATACAACTCTGCATACTAACTTAAATAATATTTAAATTAACGGAAATAATATTGCACTGTTGTCACTTTTCACTAGTAATATTTAAATTAACGGATATATTTTGCATTGTTGCCATATTTCATTTGCTACTTTTGTTTACAACTGTGTTTAAAAATAGTATATAAGCAACATGAATTTTATGAATAAAGTCACTTTGATTTCTGCCACAGATTACTAACCAGATTACCCACTTGTGACGTTTATAAAAGTACATTATCATACGTACTAACAGCTTTCGATAGAGTGAATAACAAAATAACCAATATTATTCATCGCAATGAGTTAACAGAAACAGCTACACATATACATTTCAAACATATGTTATCGATGAAGTAAACAAAAAAATTTAAATTGAACTGTTGCAAAAATTATATTTTTGTAAAAAAAGTTAAAAGTATATAAATTTCCGTGAAGTAAAGAACTTAAAATTTATAAAAATATGTTGCGGTGGTTCCAAAGTGCTATTAAAAGCTAAAAAAATACAACATGTGCATAAGGTAGTTACAATTGGCAATCAAAATTTTGCTAGTGGTATTTGTTCAAGAAGTCTCAATTCAACAGAATTCAGGAACAAATTGAACACAAATGCTGTTGGAAATGAAGAAGTCGTGGCTAAATTATTAGAGGTCTTATGATAAACAACTTTAGATATGTATGGGACTTCGTAAGAATTGTGCAATATATGTAGATGCCTTTATGCATTACATGAATAGTTGTCCGGCGAAGTGCACGTTAGCTTCATGTACAAAGTTGCAAAGAAATGTTTTTGAATATTATGGTGGAAACTTAATAGATAATATATACATGTATATATATTTTACAAATAGATAAATAAATATATTTATCTAGTGAATTTGGATGCATTCGTATCGATTTAACAATTGCTCGTTCCATTTAATAGATTCGGTGGAAAGTTTTAATATATACTTACATATGTACGTGAGCCAAGCAATGATCCACATGCTTTTATCATTCATTGCTCTTATTAATCAGCCGCGATTGCCTTATGATATAAATGCGTATTTCTCGATAAAAATGAAGGTAAGCAAGACAATTTCAATACCCTGTGATATAAATACTTACCTCTAATAAATTGCATTTTCATTGAAGGTAAATTGTGCTGCTATTATTATCGCATTGTACGCAAGTTATGAAATGAAAACGATACGTTGTTTTGTGAAAAAGCCAGAAACGAAAACGAATTGCAAGCAATAAATGGTAAATGGATCGGTTGACGTTTCAATCACTCCAATGGGTTGTCATGTTGCACCACTTGAAAATACTACGCCTATGAAGCCCAAGTTAAAATATTAATCATAATTATTAAATATCTTCAAGAAAAAAAAAACATTTTTACTTTATTTGAATTTAAATAAAAGAATTTAATTTCGGTTTGAATATTTATTTGTTAAAGTTTTTATTTTACGTTTATATAAAGTCATTCTTATAGATACATAAATTTATATATTTTTGCCTGACTCAAAATATTTATAAGTTCTTTATACATATGTACCTACAAAGTATAGTATTAAATTGAAATCTTTGTTTTAATATTTTTCTTGTACTATTTTTTAATTGATTTGTTAAATTTTTAAATTTAAGTTTTTTTTATTGTTTTTGTTTGTATTTATAAAATGCAGAGCTAACGGCCGATGTTGCTAAAGCTCTTTTTTTATATTATCTTATAATTTTAATTGTAAGGTAGTTCGGTAATAAATAAATAAATTTTTTGTTCTTATTTAAATAATTATTTTAATTAATTTAATTTCAAGTATGGTTAAAAGATACAAACTAAATATAATATATTTAATGTTTTCATTATTTAAATTTAACTCTTAAATGCTCAATTATTATACAAAATTTAAAAACACAAATAACAATTGATTACATAATATTTTCATTTGAATAAAACAATATCAATGAGAGTATATACTCGTATATGTATAATTGGTAAAATTTTACAATGTGTTAAAGATGATTAAAAACAAATATATATTTTTTGTATTTAGTTTTGCTATTTGTAATTAGTTGTTTAACAAGTATTTCGAAACTGTGTAAGAAATAAAGGTTTTAAGTATAAAAACAAACAAACAATTGTATTTTAATTGTCTAACAGAATAAAAAGTTTAAAGAATTTTTAACAAATTTTAAATGTAATATATAAGAGTTTGTGGTTGATATGGATACCTGCTGCTGCCGATTTACTTGTTCGTTCAGATGTGATAGTATTCAGGAAAACACATCATGTCATGTTAACACACAAGTTAATTTGAATTAAGACTGATAATGCACATTAACTCTGTCGTCTGTCTACGCTATTAGAAAACTACAATTAGAAAAATTTAAGTTACATATAAATATTAAAAAATTTTAAATTAAACTTGTAATATATTTTTTTACCTTGAGCTTGTAGTCAGGATTAGTAAAAAAGACCTGCCAACTCAGGGCAATTATTCTTCGTATGGTGAAAACCTGTTTGAATATTAAATAATATATATTATAATCAAATACAAGAATATTTTCTACCAGTTTTCAGTTAATAATAACACAAATTCGTATTTATTTTTATATGAGTACCAATACAGGTTCTTTGTAAATAGCAATACAGGTTCTTTGTAAATTTCAGAGGTCTGTGTACAACTGTTCAAAAGTATGGCCATATACATACATCAAATTAAATGAACTATTAGAGCACCCTTTAATTTAAAATTTTTAATTTTTATACATTTTATTATAACGGTCATAGTAATCGACATTCTGTTAAATTTTCAAGGTTTTGTCTATAACGGTTCAAAAGATAGGCCCAAATAGTTCAAATTACGTTACCTATGGGGACACCCTTTAAATTTAAATTTTTTTTTTATTAATTTCTGCTGTTGGTAGCTATAGCGACACGCAATTTGTTAAAATTTTAATTTGGTGCCCTTTACGGTTCTTAATACACTTAAAAATTATGTATGTTGTATGTGGACACCCTTTAATTTTTAATATAATAAACTGTTTTTAAAATGGGACCAACCTAAAAGCATAACCTTTCAAATAAAGAAAAAAATTTTAAAATCGGTTTAGAAATGGCTGAGTTCTGTGGTTACATACATAAAAAAGGCAACATTCATACGAAAAGATAACGTCCTTCTTTTTTGAAGTCGGTTAAATATAACAACAAATAAAACCCTTAAATCGAACACCTACACCGGCTTCGCTTGCTAATGGTTTCCTGCATAGCCGGCCTTCGGCCGGGCGCAAGGATTTTCTCCTCTATGGTATGACCAACACCGGCTTCGCTTACTAAAGGTTTCCTGCATAGTCAGCCTTCGGCCGGGAGTAAGGATTTTCTCCTCTATGGTATGACAAACACCGGCTTCGCTTACTAAAGGTTTTTTGCACAGCCGGCCTTCGGCCGGGCGCAAGTATTTTCTCTTCTATGGTATGACCATCACCGGCTTCGCTTACTAAAGATTTCCAGCATTGCCGGCCTTCGGCCGGACACAAGAATCTTCTCCTCTGTGGTATGACCAATACCGGCTTCACTTACTAAAATTTTCCTACGTACTATGCATAAAATTTCATCAAAAAATGTCACCGATTCTTAATGGGTTAAATTTTTTTTAAGTTTTAGCACCACCTGATAGATATTTCCAAAAGCTTTATATTGATACCCATATTCACACAATTTGTTCAAAAATGTAGTACACAATCAGAATTTCATATGAAATGTTCAGAGGCATAATTTGCATATAAAATTTAACCATGTAAATTTAAAATTTAACCAAGTAAATTTAACCAAGTAAATACTTACTTCGTCGGATTTCTCGTCGCATCGGCGACTCCTGAAATAGCAAAATAATTTAATTATAAACAAATTTATTTCAATAGAAAACCTTTGTTATACTTACATTTTTTCCTGTTGTTTGCTTCCTTTTATATATTTTTATTTGGCCGCCTGCGGATGGTTTTTCTTTATGTATTATTTTAGCCACAAATTATTTTAAAACATAATTTTTCACAGAAATTAAAATTTTTCAGCAATTTCACAAATTATTTTGTAAACAATAAAATGTCAAATTGCAGCTATAACCAGAAAGAGATAGTAATATAAGAAAATCTTTAACTCTTGCTATCCCTTTCCAACGAAAGCTGTGATCTGGCAACACTCAATTTTCGTGTCTTATCTGGTCTGATTTGTGATTTCTGCCTTCAAACCGACAAGTATCTCTGTTCAGTACTAAGTTACCGGACAAGTACGAAGTTTTTTGAAGTTCTTAAAGAAAAGTATAGTTAAGTTTTTCAGTGCGTTTTACTTGTTCGTTAAATGAACAAACCCTATAATCTTAGAAATAAGATTATTTCAAATCTTTTTAACCGACTTCAACAAAAAAAGGAGGTTATCAATTCGTCTGAATGTTGCCTTTTTATGTTAGTGCCCACTGAACTTAGCCATTTCTGAACGGATTTTAAAAATTTTATTTTTAAAATCTTTATTTGAAAGGTAATGCTTACAGATTGGTCCCGTTTTAAAAACAGTTCATTATTTTAAAAATTAAAGGGTGTCCGCATACAACATACATGTTTTTTTCGTGTATTAAGAACCGTAAAGAGCACCAATTTAAAAAAAAATTGCGTATCACTATAGCTCCCACCAACAAAAGGTAATAAAAAAATAAACTTAAAATTTAAAGGTTGTCCCCATAGGTGACGTAATTTGACTTTATGGGCCTTTATTTTGAACCGTTAAAGACAAAACCTTGAAAGTTTGACAGAATGTCGATTACTATGAGCTTTATAATAAAAAGGATAAATATTCAAAATTATAAATTAAAGGGTGCTCCATAGTTCAATAAGTTTGATGTATATGCCCATATTTTTGAACAGTTGTACACCGACCGTTAAATTTACAAGGAACCTGTATTACTAAGTCCGCTATAACAAAAAGTATAAAATTTGAATTTGGAAATAAAAGGGTGCCCCAATAGTAAATGTAATTTTATGTATGTGGCCAAACTTTTGAACCGTTATAGACAGACAGCTGAAATTTACAAGAAACCTGTTTGGTAAGTCCGCTATAACAGGTATATAATTTGAATTTAGAATTAAATAATTGATATAATTTGACCTATATGGCCTTATCTTTTGAACCGTTATAGACAAACACTTGAAAATTAGGCAGAATTTCCACTACTTTGTCTGGTATACTAGCAAGTATAAATATTTAGAATTATGAATTAAAGAGTGTCCCAATACTTCTTTAATTTGCTGTATATGACTAACCGATATAGACACACAGTTGAAATTTACAATAAATCTTTGTGGCCAAGTCCTCTATAATAATAGGTCTTTAATTCTAAATTGTAAATTAAAGGGTGTCCCAATTGTTGATGTTATTTGATTTATGTTGCCCTATCTTTGAAACCGTTATAGACAAACATTTGATATTAACGCAGAACGTATATTACTATGTCCACTATAGTAAAAAGTATAAAGTTGGAAATTAAAGGGTGTACCTAAAGTTAATGATATTTGATCTATATGACCTTATCTTTTGAACGCTTATAGATAAACATTTGAAATTTTAAGAAAGCGCATATCACTATGTCCACAATAAAAAGTACAAAAAATTTAAAGGGTGTCCTCATAGCTGATGTAATTTGACTTATATTTACTAGTCTTTTGAACCGTTATAGATAGAGACTTATGGAAATTAAATGGTGTCCCATACAAGATGGATGTTGGTGAAAATAGCTTAACTTTTGAATAGTAATAAGGAGATGCTTATATTTCACAAAGTCTTTACTTCTTTTCCTGCTGATTTTGGCGCATTTTGTTTATTTTTTATTTGGTTTATATATAGTTCTTATAAATTACTTCTTACATTTTTAGTTTGGAACTGGTACCAACTATCTGTTTTGAAGTCGGTTTTTTTTTAAGAATTATTCCCATTTTAACAGGTACTTAAACTATGTTATTGATGTTACCACTATTTATTTATTAATTTATGAAAAATCTACCTAAAATAAAAAAGAATTTATATATCAAATATAACAATTAAGCGCATAATGTCCCAATTCTAACAACTTGCGTTTTTCATTGCCACCATAAAAAACAGACAAAATAACGCAAAAAATACACTCGCTCGAGCAATTTTGTTTGTAATCATTCCTAAAAATGTCCAGGTAGTATCTGCGAACAAATCAGGAAAGAATGTATGAGTTCATATCAAGGAATTTTATTAAGAAAACAAATATTGAGTTTATATTCACCCCAATCACGAATAATTATTCCCATGAAAAATCTCCCAAAATTTTCTATCGTGAATGATTTCTTCCGTAAAATACAAGTAAATTGTTCTTGGAATCATTCACGATAGACAAATTTGGGAGTTTTTTCATGGGAATAATTATTCGTGATTGGGGTGATTAATTCCTCTAACATTTTTGTTTTTATGGACAGTGTCCGCCAAAAGTATGAGGATCCAACACTCAAGAAGATGATTTGATTAAAAATAGTTTGTCTTCAGATTTGTATTAAAAACGCCAAAATACTTCAAAACGGTTTTGTAAAACTTGTGTATTAAAGCTATAAAGACCTTATTTAAAAAAAATACATATTTCTGAAAGACACAAAGACTTAATTTTTTGGGAACTAATAGCGTATAAGTTGCATAACAAAAAGTTAAAGCCTTTTAAAAACGGTGATTTATTTATATATTAGGGAGGAACGAAAAATTTTTTCTTTTAATTTCAATATGTAATAGTGATAAAAAGTTGCCATTTGCTATTGTTAAGTCAATTGTTATGCACATAAATTTTGAACACGATTGAAGTAGGGTAAGAGATGCCGCAAAGCCAAATACCGCAGATCCAAATATATTGAATTTTAGCAAAATTCAATACCTTTGGATCTGCAAAAACCGTATTATAGAAATAAAAGGACTATTCTAAGTACAAATAAGTTTTAAGTTTGTTATTAAATAAGTTTTAGTCAAAGAAAAATTATTACAATATCATATCTACCACCATCTTACTACAACAATACAAAAATAAATTTAAAAAATATGTATATATTTTTTATGTTTTTATATCCCATTTAGGTATTAAAATCAAGTGCAATATATAAGATGTAAAGACAAGATGTGGTTCTATCACAATAAAAATTTATAGAATAACTTCTAACATAAAAAGACAAATTTTTTATAACTATTAGAAAGGGTAACAGAAAAAAATAGTGTTGCCCATATACCAACGTTCCAGCCTAATGTACAGCATTATCCATATTGTTGACTCTTTACATACATAAATTACAATAAGTCGTATGAGAAAAAACTCATTATTCATTTAGCTGCGTAGCCGCTGCTAAAAAAAATCCGTTGGCTACAATTGTCGCCGTTTAGTCAGTTAATTTATGATATTGAAGGCGACAGCTACATCGTAAACTCTGATGTTGTTGTAGAAATATCTGCTTTATAAAATTTAATAACTTTTTCAAAAAATAATAAATATTTTCTCCAAAATTTTTGTTTGTAGATGAATTTGTAATTTATAATTTTGTGACCATAATCGTCACTTGTAATTTGTTTGTTTTTTAAATGCTTCTGTTGTTTTTATGTGTGTATCATATGAACGCTTGGTTGGATGCTTTGTACAGGTCAATGCGATAAAGTTATTAAAAATAAAAAGAAAACTAATTTTTAAGTACAAATTGTAAATCTTAAATGTTAAATTTTTGGGTAATTTATATTAATCAATAATTCAAACATTGTTTTTTTTATTGAAAATACTTAATTGTGCAGATATACAATTGTTCTCCTGAAGAAGGAAATAAAAAGTTAAAATTTGTAAGGTCACGGATTTTTATTCTATTTGAATAAAGCGTCGTAAAGCTAATTAACCAAGTTTAATCAAATTAACTATTAAATCAAACAATTTCTTCT